>LR564026.1:19754-74482 GCA_900536345.3 Caenorhabditis sp. 39 LS-2015 | reverse complement strand
ATTAGTAGCAAAACTTTCAAGGATCAGGCGGATGCCAATTTAGATTTAGGCAATGCTAACAGATGATCGGCGGTTGAGAGTGTTGATCATCTCACGATGGTAGTCGATTCGCTCGGCAAACAGTGGCGCGAATACCTGAAATGCCAAGTTTGTTTAATTTTGAACTTTTGTCAGGGAAAGGGTCTCACCTGGAATTGCTCGTGAGTGGTGATCTCGTTGAGACGGCTCTTGAAGTCGTTGACTTGACGTCCGAAGAGCACCAAGTAGAACGGCGACTCCTTGTCTTGCAGGATTGCCTACAGGAAATTAACCATTTTTTACAATTTTTCAATTACGGATTCTATTTCCTATTTTTTAGTCTTTCCTAGCCGCTAACCGCTAACCGCTCACCGCTCCCAACTAGGTTCTTTCATTTATTCATTCTCCCCTTTACTCACCCGTGCATCCAGAGTCCACTCGGCCATCGCTGTGAAGTACTCGAGTTGAGCTTTCTCGGCAACCGACAATGGCGTCAAGCGGTTGTTCTTGGCGGCCTCGACAAGCGCGTCGTAGTGATGACGGTGCGGATGGAGCATCATCTGATCCGAGAGTTGCTTTCGCAGATTCCGAAGCACTTCCAGTTGCAAGTACGATCGGTACTTTGCCTGTTGCTCATGGAACTGGATCATTCCTTGGATCTGCTGAAGGTGCTGGCACTGCATCAGCGGTCCCATCTCCGGCAGAATCGGCTTTCCATCCTCGAACTTCATGACTTGCGGCCTTGTCGGTTGTCCGTTGTTGGCCAGCTTTGGGCACGAGAGTTGTTGAAGTGTCTGGATGACTTCCAACGGCATCGTCATCATCTGCTGCTGCACACGTAGCATTTTCTCTTGCGGCTCCCCAGTTGCCTCTTGATTCTGATTCTCCTGATTCTCCTGATTCTCCTGTGTTTTGGCCATCTTTGGCTGCTTGCTACCTTCCATTTTGCACTTGAAAAGTCAGAAGATAATCTGAAATTAGAATTGTTCTTGGAAATCAGAGAGAAATGTTCTAGTTGGTAAAATGAGCATACAAATTTACGGGAAAAGTGCAAAGAAGAATCGCACTGCACTAACTAACACTCCTAGTTTCCCAATTCCCTAGGGAAATAGTTGTGGTGATAACGGGGTGTGTAAAAGTCAGAAAGGTACAAAAAGCATCCAGTTTTGACTTTGATTTTCATTTTTCATTCTCATTTCGCTTATTCTTCTTTTTCTTATTCCCTTTTTTATTGAATTTTTTGTTTGCGGGCATTTCTGTCCATCTCCTAGGTTTCCGACACTTACTACTTGAGAGGCCAATGCCGGTGCATCCTAGCTAGATTTTCTGGCTTTTGCCTTTTTTCCCTTTTCCAGCCATTCAGCCGAGGAGCCAGCACATTCTCGGCTATCTGGTAATTGATGACTTGAAAGAATAGAGGAATCTTCTGACCGGGGGCCGCCAATTTCCTCTCATTTGTCTATTAGGCAAGTCTACATTATATAGACTGAATCGGAGCCGGAGAGTCTAGGTGGGCGAAACAAAGCTTCGTGGGAGGTCGGGTGGTCGGACGGTTTCCCATTTGGCCGTCTCTCTTTCCCATATCATCAAAAACAATAAAAAACAATTCGACACGTTGGCCGGCCACATATATCAGATTATCATTCTATTCCTCACTCTGGCTGGTTGGAACCGAACTGTTCCTTCCTAATTCACTGCTCTGAACTGCCCTTTATGCTGCCCGGATTCTGCGGGTCGTCTACGTGTAGTTGCTTTTTTGCAGCCGTTTCCTCAAAATCAGCCGGAGAAATGTACGGACCACAAAGACAAACTCTCAACTTTTGCCACATCGTAAGTTGAGCATCTAAAGCTTCTTCAAAGAAAATATAAAGATGCCACGTTTCAGGAGCAAATCAACAGCCTAACGTTCCACTACCGCGAGCTGTCTCGTCAAGTGACATCACTTCTCGGAGTCATCGGAAGCAACGTGGTCGCTCAACTTCGCAGCCTTAACAACCGTATCGGGGAGAGCGTCGAGGGCTTGGAGTCGGATTTGGCGCGCAATGAGAGAGCTCCGTTTGAGGTGAGCAAATGAAAATTGAAATGGGTTGGGTATCAAACTTGTCTCGTATGACTGGAAAGTTTTGGGGCAAAAAAGATTTGATCTCGGGCGGGCTCGAACCGCCGGCCTTCTGTGTGTTAGACAGATGTGATAACCACTACACCACGAGATCGCTGATGTTTCGCGGCGCCAAGGTTCTAGATAACCGCGTTTTTTCCAGAGGCAGTGGAAAGAAAAAAATAAATATTTTAGGCCAAGATCGAGTACTACCGCCAGGAACTCGAGGAGCTCAGAGGAATGTACAACGAGCTTCTGGTGATCCTTCATGGACCAGAGACTCCAACGGAGCCAGCGCCAGGACAAAACGCAACTTCGACTCCGGGAACTTCAACCTCATCTAACTACTAATTGCTAACAGCTAAGTGCAGTTCTAAGTGCTAATTTGTATGTGATGGGCAATGAAATAAAGTTAAGTTGACACTGAGACCTCTTGAAATCGAAAAACCAATAGCTACGCAATCGTTTTGGTTTTGCGTAATACGAGTCAAGGCGAGAGCGGAGTGCCGAGGCGCAGGAAAACAACTGGAGCGTAGAACAAAAAAGCGAACGAACGAACGAACGAACGCCCGTCCGGCCGGCCAGGCGGCGGCGGCGGCGAGGATGATGAATGAATGAGGAAAGCGGGAAGAAAGAAGGAAGAAGTGTTGTGTGTATGTACGTTTAGCAGTGGCACACAACAACTAGGTCCCGTTTACTGCGGTTGGAAAACGCGTAGGAATTGGAGAAGAAGAAGAGGAGGAGGAGGAAATGAAGAATGAACCGACACCCAAACGGCGTGAACGATTCAGGAAATGAGCGAAGAGGGAGGACAAGAACAACACACTGTGAGCGGAGCGGTGTTTATGGTTGGTGTGGTTGTCGGCAAGTGAGGCATAGGAGGTAGGAGAGGATGCGTACAAGTGAGAGACGCAGAATGCGAGAGAGGAAACTGTCCGGGGGAAGGCGAAGGTCTGGAAGGTTGCATATACCCGCGCAAGTTGACCCCTTTGGGAAGTCGATAATGGACACGCAACATCCTCGGAAATCGGTGCAACCAGTCTACCCAGTCTACCAGATTTTTGGTGTTGCGACACTTGACAACGCACTCGGCATCTGATGTTCTCTGATGTTGCGAAATGTTCTGAGAGGGAAACTAGGAATTGGGAAAGTGTCGAACTGAAAACTGAAGCGTGTAAGAGTAAGAAACGAAAAATTTGCAAAGCAAAAAGCCAAACCAAGTTCATTTCTATTCAGTGATGCGGAATGACACCAAGAACCTTATCATGCCATTTGTGGTAGCATGATCATGTATCAATGGTCACTTTCACCTCTCGAAGGCGACCAACCTTTTGATTGATAATCATTGAAAAGAAACCATAGGAAAGTCATGGAAGTTGAAATTGTACACATAGAGTATGATTTACGACGGTGGAAAGAAAGGCAGGTGGAAATCCAAAGTTTCAGTTTTTGCGGAAATCCACTAGCCAGTTGGGTTTCCAGTTGCGTTGGCCACTCCACTCCACTCCACTCCATTTCATTTCTTTCCATTTTATTTTGCAGACGCTTCTAGGAACGCGGAAGGTGGGCGGCTGCGGGCAGGCTGGCGCGAAAGCAAAGCAAAGCAAAGTGGTTGGTTCAACAGCTGTGTCATCGTCGCTTAGCTGACCTTCAACTCAATGTGCAGTGCACACTAATCATTCAGTTGTAAGAACGAGAGTTATTGGTGTAGAAATTGGGAATTGGGCCGGGCCGATGACAGACAGACAGTGAAAAATGAATTGGACTGGCAATAAGAAGGCGTCCGTTGGTCAGCTGAATTCGCCCACCTTCTGAGAAGGACAAGGACGACTGAAAACATGGCAAAGTGTATAAACATCTACCTCAAATGTCATACCTCTTGAAATACCGGATTTGGATGATTTTTACAGTCTCTTTCTCTAGAAATCATAGATCTATCTATCTATCTATCTATCCATCGCTCAACCAAAAAAAGACCAAAAGGAGTAAAGACACACCAGACAGACATTTATGACGAATCAAGTTTGCAAAACATCTCCGCGCATCCGTCGTCTCACATATATACTTGTCAGAAGAAAGTTGTCAAATCAGCGTTCTCTTCTTTCTCGGAAAAAAAACGAATTGAGGTCGGGGCGGGTCGAGGAACGCAAAACGCAAAATGAAAATGCAAAACGCGGAGACATAGAAAAACACTGATATTCGCCACAGGTCGTCGAGAGAAAGATAAGATTATCTCTTCAACTACTAGTTGTCTAGAGCCTCATATGCATCTCTATCCCTATCTCCAGATTCGTTTTTTTTGGATTTTGAAATGACATAACTCTGGAGAGTGATAAAATGATGTAATCATCCATCCATTTTCAAATTTTGAAGTTGGAAAGTTGCAAAACGTTACAGTGGTCAGTGGATTTTTTGTTAGGAACAATAATGCCTTCTATTTCTTTGCCATTTGAATTCTCTCCAGATCCCCCGAATTCCGTGCACTTTATGGGCTATGTCTCGTGTAGTCAACTGACCGACGTCACTTGTTTCCTGTCGCTTCCATCGGCAAACAATGTGACCCCTCACATATGCAAATCATGGGACTCTACTCTATCCCGATACCATGTCCCTTTCGATTCTCACCTTTCTAACTGATTTTTGATGCTATGAAGTGAAGATTGGTGTGATGTCGTTTCAGATGACGCGACCTTCTGGAATCTTGTGATAACATTTGTATTATGAGGGAATTGAGGGTGGAATGAATGGAATTGAGCAAAAAGAGAAGGAAGAAACGGAAATGAAATGAGATAGTGAGCTGAGGAAGATGTTTTGACGGGGGGAGGCAAAGGGACCCCTGACAGAGTGGTAGACGAAAGGAAAGGCGCTCTAAATTTGGCCCCAGAAGAAGAAAAAGAAGAAGGAGGAGAAGAAGAAAAAACGGAAAGAGTCAAAGAGTATTAGTCAAATTGGATGCAGATATAAATGGAATGACGGGTGGAATGGGGGCAAAAGACAAATTGGAGGAAAACGAGGAATGCTCGAAAAGGTCTTTTTCCTCCGAAAACGATGGAGACCGACTGAATTTATTAGTTCATATTTTCTTTTCCACTTGTTTTTTTTCGTTTGATCTTCCTTCCTTCTTCCCTCTTCCTGCTCACAAGCACGAGGTCTGGTATGAAAAATAAAGAGGAGAAATTGAAAAAAGAAGGAAATTAAAAACTGACAATGAAAAAATGAAAATATAATGGAAAAACGGACGCCACTAGCCACAAGAAAAAAATGAAAAAGAAGAGATAGAAATCCGCATTCCTGGTGGCCGGAAGAGGGTGTCATTTGGTCCCATTTGTTTATATTTTAGAGTTTTTCCAATCATTAACTGATAGAGTTGGAAGGGAAGTTGGGGGGAGGAGAACAGGCGTCCGGTCGCAATTGACACCCAGGAAGTGTGAATTTACGGGAGGAAATTGGACACTTTTTGAAGAGATTTAGATGAATAACGTATAGATAGGTAATGTAGTATAAAAAATTAATTTAAGATCAAAAAAAAAATTACTCAAAAAAATTATTTTTTTTTTCGAAATTTTTACAAAAAATCAAAAAAGTCAATTTTTTTTTAATTTTTCAAAGTATCTAAAAAATAGAGAATTATAGAAAATTTACAGATATATAAAAGGATCACCAAATTTCAAAAAAAAAATTCTCAAAAAAAATTAAAATTTTTTTCAAAATTTTTCAACAAAAAAATCAGAAAAGTCAAAAAAAATATTTTTTTTTTTTTTTTTCAATTTATCAAAATCAAAAAATAGAAAACTTGAGGATATATAAAAGGATTACCAGTTTCCAAAAAATCAAAAAAAAATTTTTTTTTGAAAATCGAATTTAGACGTTATCGTTAGAAGTTTGGAAATTTGACTCTTTCCAAATCAAAAATTTGATTTGAAAAAATTTTGATTTTTAGATTCAATTTTCTTTATTATCTCTCTATACAAACTTTTCAGTTTGAAACTTTTATCTCTGGGGAAAAAAGTTTCAACCTCTCGGGGGGAAAAAATGACAAAAAATTTCAAAAAATTTTCAGATTTTTTTTTTCAAAATATCCCACAAAAAACGACTCTGTCCATTGTTCCTTCCCAACAAAGACAACGGAAATGCTCAATTGATTTCACATCTTGAACATCCCTATAATTTATTCCAAATTGGCAGCCAAAGCCATTCTATTCTATTTCTATTCCCATCGTGGAGCTGTCAGCAGGACAGATGACATAAAAAAGGGGAGGAAGAGGGAAGAAAAAAACGACAAAGATGGTTGAAGGGAAAGTGTAAGCGAGTGGCGGGCTCTGTTGGTGGTTGTTGGGGGGAGCGTGTCTTGAGCAGAAGAAGCGCAGATGACTAACGACCTAGTGGGGGGGGGAGCAGTTATATGTATATTAGAGGGAGAACAAAGACATTGGAAGAAGTTAGGGACCACAGGAGAAGGAGAGGAGTCGCTTTTTCAATTTCAAGATCACCCCATTCTCTTTAACAAAAAAACTCTACAAGATGGGAAGCAACACACTGAGATCCAAGATTCCAAAACTTCAGAAGACTCCCTAGGTTACAGTTGCGAAACGTCGTCATAAACACCGATCAAACTTCAAATTGAAAGTGTCCACAAACTCAAATGGATGTTGGGTTGGATGTTGGTAAATGGCAGAGGACGAGACAAATCCCACGCTTTATAATAGGCGCGTTGTTGCCATCGCCTCCACATCATCCTCTATCTCTCTCTCCTTTTTCAAAGTCGTGTTATGCCAGACAGTCTCCCTCGATTTCGCAATTCTTTTTTTTTCTGGCTCCTCACTCACTTGCGGAAATAAATGTGGAATTAACACGTATATAGAACTGGAAAGATGAGAAAAATGAAAACGAGAAGAAAATACAGAGAAAGGTACAGAAAAGGAACACGATGATGACACCTAACCGGTTATATGACTTGTTTCTACAAACCAAATTGGTCACAAACGAACGCCGGCAGTAAACTGTGAAATTTGAAATTTGAGAGACAATTTGAAAGTTCAAAGAACAATTGGAGTTGACGACGTACAAAACGTTTTTCAGATTTTCCAGGTATTTTTGTTTTTGTGATTCTCAGAATTCTCAGAATTCTACCTGAGATCATGAAAAACTTACTCATAAAAGTTCAGAGAAATTGAGTTTCTATGAAAACGTTTTATGCGTTTTATGATTCTCAGAATTTTACTCTAGCTCTTTGTCA
This sequence comes from Caenorhabditis sp. 39 LS-2015, assembly GCA_900536345.3. NCBI lineage: Eukaryota > Metazoa > Nematoda > Chromadorea > Rhabditida > Rhabditidae > Caenorhabditis > Caenorhabditis waitukubuli. The sequence goes on along the minus strand of LR564026.1, from coordinate 67,130 downwards.
TAAAAAAAAATCCCATAAATCATACCCAAAACACTCCAAAACATCAAGGTGGATGTTTTTGTTCCTTTAACACATTCTTGTCATTCAAAAATCCATACTTCTCATCATTGTTCTCAACTCATGCCCAACAAAATCCAAATCTATCAAGCGTAAACAGCAGGTGCAATTCCGTTCCCAATCAGTACCACTTGGCGCCGTTCAAATGCGTTCACATGGTGCACATCCGAGTCCTATACTATTTACATAACCATAGTGTCTATTTTGGACTGATTGTTTTCAACTTGGAGAATTCTAACATTTCGTAATCATAAGGGAAGGGATTTATTACCTGGTTAACAATAAGGTGATGAGAAATGGCGGATTAGATTGTTATCGCTGTCACAATTGGCTTGCTAGAGCTTTTTGGCTAGGGTTTTTTTTAGTTTTGAACGAGTATTTTAAATTTTGAAATAACACCTGCCAGTCGTCTAGCTACCAAAATTGGAATCCTCTTGAATCCATTTCCAGACTTCTCCCAAATGATTTTCTGCTGTCAAGGTTTGATTCTCATACCAAATGACCTTTTTCCCAAACTGAAACCAACACCGAACCCCATACCAAAGTCGTAAACAATTTTCGAAACATTTTGTCACAATGCAACAATAACTGAGCACTTTTCTCGTTGAAATTGGCTGTGTTCAATTTCCGATACTCTCTCGAACATTTTAGAGGCAGAGTCGGAGTAGGAGTCGGAGTGAGACTCGACGAGACAAGTTCAATTATCCGAAAACATGACTAGTCGTCCGTCCCCCGTCCCCCGTCCCTTCTCCCCATCCATTTTACTATTCGAATGAATCAAGAGTGGAAATAATAGAGTCGAAGCAAATCAGCGCCGAGCCAAACGGAGTTGAGTGAGTTGCTCGCCATTCATTCCCAACTCATAAAATCTGTACTCTTTGCCATTTTTGTCATCCCGAGATGGTTCCCAAAGTGTTATTGGTTTGTTAATGTAGTGAAAGGGGTGTGGTGGGACGGGACGGGATGTCCAAATGCCAAGGGCCCAGGGTAAACATATTCAAAAAAAAAACGAACGGTACGCGGGGCGGCGGCGGCCGACTCGACCCCGTCGCATCGCATCGCCCCACCTTTCCTTTCCGACGTCTCTTGTTCTCGTTCCCCCTCGCCTTTCACTGATATTCACTTGAAGCCAAGCCCTCCAAGGGAACATAACAAGTGTATTTTCTTGTTTCCTTTATATTGATATTTCCTGAAATGATGCTTCTAGGAAATTCTTAAAAATCTCGAAAAAAAAATTTCTTCAAAAAAATCGTATAAATTTTAATGGAAAAGCAAAAGAAGAGCTGAATGCCAATGCCGTTAAAATCCGTTGAAATTGATGTGTTTTTTTTGTTTTTGAAATGAAATTTTGGAATGAAAAAAATAATTGAATTGAATTGAAAAATCGAAATGTCATATTCCTCAAAAATCCTCAAAATTCATCAGTTTTTTTCAATTTCAGTTTCTGAGCAGAAACTGAGAAGAATTTCTTTAAAAAAAAAGAAAAAAAAGGAAATTTTCGAAATTTCGAAATTTCCGGCCATTCCCCTTTGTCTTTGTCTTGAAAAAGAGATATAAAGCCGTCTCACGTGGCATGCGACTCAGCGAACCTCATAAAGTGTCCGATTCACGGACATCGTTCGTCTTTTTTCCGTTGCTCTGTTTCGCTTCGCGTACGTCCGTCCGTCCTCTTATTCTTCTTCTCCCGAAATGAGCTTTTTGAGCGTCCCCTTTTCCTTTTTCCCCGCCACTCTCACCCCCCCCCTTATTTTGCCCGTTTTGTGTTTTTGCACCCTCGTGTATGTATCCAGGCATGCCTACCCCTGTTCTATATGTTCGCACCGCCTTCCCTTCTTCTTTTCTCGCCGCCGACGCCAAGAGGCAGGCATACACTCTCACTTTTCAACCCATAAGGATGGCTCGTGAATGGCGGAAAGAGAGTGCTAATCTAATTTAGATGCACTACATACTACATGGGAGATGCCGCCCATGAAGGGAACTTTTCTTTTTTTTCATCAGTTTTTTTTCTTAGACAAAGAGAGAACAACGCGTTCTTTTTCCTCATGTTGCGTAGCCTTGCCTTCCGTGACCCTGACTTCCACTACTCGGCTTTTCCCTCTTCTCCTTCTCCGTTTTCTTCCTTTGCACTTCCTTCCTTCCCCGATTTTACCCAAGTTTCCTTCAGATATGGTGGCGTGGAAACACGACGCATCCACCGCCTACAACTGCCTCGAGAGCATCTCCCACTTGCTCAAAGGCAAGCATTCCAGCAATCCAAGACTTCTCGAAAACTCGGCAAGTCTCCAGAATCTTGGCCAGAACCTAGGCCGGAATGCTGATGGGAATGTTGCGCTGGCAATGGGCGATGTTTCCCACGGTATGTCATAGATCATACCTCTACCGCGAGCTAAATATAAAGATCTTTTTCCCAGGAAGCACGGAAAACAGTGACATGGAGCAACCGCCTAGAGTCCCCACGCAAGAATCGATATCGGTGACACAAATCCGATGTTTTCTCACTGGAAACTGGAACGGTTCGGCAGACCCTGACCAAACCATTGGCTCGGATTCTAGTGACAGCTTCCACTCATGTGCTAGCAGATTTGATGATAACCGAGCTGTCGACAGTCTTCAGCGTTTGAGCATTTTGGGAGAAGAGGAACAAGGTGGATGTAAGTTTCCATCAATTTTTATTGGCGAAAATGATAAAGTGATCATTCCAGACCCCGAATGGTTCGATCTGGCTCTTCGGGGAGAGTCAAACCTTCTCTCTTTCACCGAAAACCCTAGAATAGCCCGTCCCGGTTGCTCCTTCTCCCCACCAGCCATTCTCCCAATCGTCCGTGCCGGAATCCCTGAACCAATCCTTCCAATCCGTCCGCCATCCCCATACCGCTTCATCAATGATCCTCTCCGTCGTGAAGATCCTATCTCGTTCCATCTGGATCCATTTGATTCCCCACCGCCAAGCCCAAGCCAGGAGGAAGCGGATTTCGAGATGAACATGCAAGTCGATCCGAATGGGATGATTCCGGAACTGCCAGCGAACTACGTTGAGTCACCATTATTGCCGACTCCACCACTCGGTCAGTTTTCTTTGCGAGAACACCGAACCGAATATAGAATGTCAGAGAGTTCTTGAAATGTATCATTCTGACCGCTTTTGTTAGACCCCGTCGTCAGAGTTGGTTTGACGATTGAGTTTTGAAAAGAAAATTGGGCTATTGGGCGCTACAAAATTTTGGGTAGACAGAGAGAGACAAAACAAAGTGTTCCTTCTGATTTTGTTTCAATCGTAAGACAAGCCACGCATTTTTCAGATCTTCTAGATCGCATTCTATGTCCATTGGAATACTGTCACTCGTTCAATGACTTCCTGATTACTACGGTGGAAAATGTTAAGGTATAGTAATAATTTCGTTTTTTTCGAAGTGCCTATATCTAACGTCTCATTGTCAGGACAAGAAGAGCGTTCTCAAGGAGATGTTCCATCACACCTCTCGCCTTCTCAAATCCGCTGCTGAAATTGCACCTGCCCGCAACATTGAGGCAATTATCGACTTGGCGGCGTCAGTTGCTCTCATTGCCAACTCATTCGGAACTTCTGATGACCTGGAATCCTTCCAACGGTTTGCGACCACTGCTCAAGATCTTGTCTGCACAATTCAAGATGCTCTGATTAAACAGATGAGGTCTTGAAAAAATGGTTTTTTTCCACATTTTTTACCGATGAAAATGAAAAACCTGCCGTGCCATTTCGCAACCATAATTTTACCACTTCAATTGTCCGTTTTTTCTTTTCCCAAGCGATGTTCCCAAAATTTAATATTAATCCTTCTAAATTATGCCTAACTGTACCATCCCGACTAGTTCCATTACTGTATGCACTTTTCACTTGTGCCACCCTTCTGAAAACCAAGTTTTCAGTAACCTTCATCTATTCTGTCTGATTCCCGCCATTTTTATGGTTTTTGTCATTTCTGATGTCTTTAAGACTTTCTGGATTCAAATATTTCTGTCTCCTTTGACTATTGTCCCGTTCCATTCTGTCTAGTGCTAGTTTTCAGACATTCCCTTCCCCCTTCTCCTTTTTGTGACTCGTGTTCCCGATGATGCTAATTTGCGCCATCCCTCCCCCGTTCCATTCTGCACTTTTTGTTTACGTATTTCCCATCCCTCTTACTCACCCTCGTTACTATCCCAATGACGCCTACCCGGCTAAAAACTGACTAGAAGCTTTGTCATCCAAATTAATTTATTTACCGTCTCGGTACCACTTTAAAAGTTTTTTTTTCTCACTGCTAACTGATTGCGCCTTCTTTTGTGTCTTTTTTTTTGAAATGTGCTCTTTTGAATTTGCAAGTACCATGTCAACTAACTGTTGAGTTGAGTTGCTTGAAATGGATTGTTTTGTATATCTTTGATAACATTTGATTGCATTAAATTATATATATACACGAAAATTGCTTTATTATGTATGACAGTATGACAGTATGATAGTATGATACAGAGAAATCACACGGAGAACATTCAAAGTTCAATTCAATTCGTTTGGGGCCGAGTTGGGTGAACTGGGGGTTATAAATAGGACAAGAGAAGATATTAAAATAAATTATCATGCTGGGTGGACAACAAATGGGAAAAACTGAAACGAACCGTGGGGAAAAGTCAAAGCTGACACTGGGTTTAGTTTGGTTTGGGTTGGGTTGGTTAGATGAGAAATCATTTTGGTTTAGTGGTTTTGTTTTGTTTTGATTTTGATTTTCTTTTACATATCACATCTGAGAGGAGTATTTTCAGGTGGTCTCTCCGACGCCCGCCGGTTACTCACCATCAGCACCTCTGTAGTCGAGCTGTTCTCACGCATTCGACCGAATGAGCGCATGAGACGGAGGCGGTAGAACTGAAAGATAAATTCTTATAATGATTGTGAGAGAATCCTATTCACTTGTTGCGTCCAGATAGTGATGACGGGGTTGATCATGACTCCGACGATTAGAAGACGGAAAAAGATGGTGGTGGCGATGGATAGAGCTTCGCTGTAGCACACTTCACCGCAAGTGATGATGAAGAGATAGAGGAGACGATATGGCAGACAGGTGAAAAAGGTCCAGAGAGTGCTGGAGAAGAGGAAGAAAAGCCGACGGAACAGCTTCTGGAAAGAAATTGAAAAGTTGTTGTTGTTCTAGTTGCGAAACGTCGTTCTCCCTCCTAACTCACCGATCGTTGTCTTTCCTCCATATGACTCAAGTTCTGGGCGATACAGTAGATCAAAGCGGACAAGGAGAATGACGTGAGGATCATAACGACGTAGAAAATTGGACTCAGAAGATAGATATACGGGTTCATAGAAATCTCCAAACAGGAATTCTGAAATTTTGAATAATTTGATGGCATTTTTCAGAACTATAAATTTGATTTCTCACCCCGACAGTCAAAAAGCTAACAAGACCAACATTCAGTGCAATTAGACCTCCCCATGTCGCCGCGGACACCCACAGTAGCCTTTTCCGGGTCACGATTTGATAGTAATGCAAGGGGAATTGGATGTAGATCAGCTTGTCCACATTGAGCCTAAACGTCATTTTTGAAAAAAGGTTTTGCAGTCTTTGCAAATTTTCTTTATGTCACTTCCACTTCCACTTTGATTTTGACTTACCACACGAGATTCAAGCAACTGCACATTTGACAAGTCCATATGATCAGATAGTATGGGTGACAAAGGTCCGGATTGAATAATGACAGCCATGGACGAGTTTTCATGTAGACAATGCACATAAGAAGATCGGCAACTGTCATGTTAATCACAATGATCTTAAGGGAAAACAATTTTTTTTGGTATCGATTTTTGGATACTGTACCTGTCTGGGTTTATCCTCCGTGTTGATATATCTCAATGCAATCCATAACACAATCGAGTTGAAAATGGTCCCCACGACTCCACAACTCACATAGAACATTGTGTCCCAAATGGTAACATTCTCAATATTGGTGCCATTTGTCATCGTATCATTCCCTTCGCTCGAATTCATTCTGAATCTGTATGAAATGCATTTTTGAAGAGGTTCGATGAAAAAAAATGAAAAAAGCAAAAAAAAGACAAAGAACCGACGAACAAGGAGAAGGCGGTGGGTGTGGTGGGAATTAATTGGATAGTGGATAGAATTAATTGTAACCCAATTTTTTGAGAGCCAGAGTCAGATATTTAGATGTCAATGAGGAATGAGAATGTCAATGGAAAAATAACAAGTTGCGAAACGTTACAGTTGAAGGACATAACTTGGCACAACTTTTTGCACAAATCTGCACAGATCTTCTTGCTTTTCGGACACAAAAACACGTGACCAGTACAATCTAGTCAATGCCTCAAAGTTTACCGCCGCCGCGCCCCCTTCTCCTGACGGCGTTATTAGCTTAATTTGTGAAGGATGGGGCGGTGCGCAAGGAAAAAGAAAGAAAGAAAGCTGAAGATTTCTTCTCCTATTCCTTTGATGACTCTCGCCTTTTTTCTTACCGCACCATCCTTTTCATTCAACGTAAACGTACGCAGCGCCTCTTTTTTTTTCTTTTTTTTATTACTCTATTGGTATGTGATGTGATAATGTCTCATAGAAGTTCACAAAGCGACAGAAAAGAAAAAATTGAACAAAAAACAAAAAAAGATAAATTTAGAATTTGAAATTTGAAATTTAAGAACCGAGCAAAACTAAACTAAGAAAACATAATAATTTTCGTCGCGTCTTCTCATGAATGCATGACGATATAGTCTGGTTCACTTTTGTTGTGACAGAGTCTGGGAATCTAGGCTAGTAGTCATCAGGATGAAATGTGGACTCAGAAGTGGCGAGAAGATGAGTGAAATGAGCACGATTTCTAATTAGAATCGTCTGGATTTAAGTTGTGCTGGAGGCTGAACATGTGGCTTGCGGCCAGAATCACTGGGGCCTAGAGTCACCGACTTTGCGACATGGCATGCATGGCATGGCGTGGCTTAGCTTGCATTTACATTTATCATCAAAAATTTAGATTTAAGTTTCAAATTTTGAATTTTGAATTTAGAATTTATCATTTTCAAATGGGAAGATACAAGTAGGAGGAAAACATGTACACATAGTGACCTCTAGTTGTTGTTTGTTTTTGAGAAGGAAAATGTTTTTCTTGAGAATAGAATGAACTGAAAATGGAAATAGCAATTCGAGAGCTGAGAACATCAATGAGCACGGACCTTGGAATAGTTACGGAAATAACCGAAAAGAACAAAGACCTTTCCCTTCTTCTTTTTCCGCGGATGATTCTATTCATATTTACTTTGGATCCTTTTGCGCCTCAGCATCGTTTTTTTTATTAACGAGTATCTCGATATACCCGATATGTCCGTAATGAATGGGAGAATAGAGAATGGGAGGAAGGACGGGGGCGGCGAGGGGTCAGGTTGTTGCAAACTGGAATATTTGAGTGGTAAAGGAGAGGGTACATGCATTTGAAAGAACTTTGAAAGAAATTCCAACACGTAGAATTTAAGAATTTACGAAAATCTCTTACAATTAGAAATGGAAAACGAGTAAGAGTCAATCTAGAAGAGAAGACAAATTAATTAAATTTCATTCCCTTCCCTTCCCTTCTATGACGTGGAAGTTCATTGGAATAAAATATGATTGACCATCAGACGTACTACCCATCCCCTCGTCTCCCTTCACTTCCTCATTCTAACTCAATCCACTAAACAATAACAAAAAACAAACAAACGAGGCTAAATTGTACCTGCAGGTCACTTTGCTATTTATAGAAAAGTAGAAACTAACTGAGAGGAGGATAAGATGAGATTTGGGAAGGACAAGAGGAAGGGCTTCTGCTTCTGAGGACGAAGCCAATAGGACCTACTGAAATCAAATTTCATCGCTGGACAGACGGACGGATAGAAACGAGACGAAGGATTTAGAAATTCACGAAGGTTTTCAACGTACGTTTTTGAAAACTAGCCGTTTTTGAATCTTGAAATCTTGAGGCTCAGGTCTCGCGGTCAAGGTGTGTTTCAATGGGGTCTAATGAAGTGTGAGCGGCACCCGAATAGGCTCCAAATAAGAGGAAGAAGAAGAAGAAGAAGAAGAAGAAGAAGACATCATTCTCTTTAAATAGAAAATAGAAAGTAGAAAAACGAGATGAAAAATGAGAATGAAAAGTGAAGGGGAGGTGAGGGGGTAGACCGAATGAGTAAGGATATATGTGGGGTATGGATGGGTACGTGTGATTTGATGGAAAGAAGCGCATCTTCTAAATTTCACAACGGATATGTAAAGTAGTCGGGGGAATCTGAATCGGAAGCGAAAATGTTAGATAGAGCGCTAATTTGGGATTCAAATTGGTATATCTATATCTATTTGAGATTGAAGACCGGAAATGAAATCAACTTTTCAAACATTAGAAAAGTTGATTTTGATTTTGGGTTTAAGATTCTTTTTCCAAATTTTTAGAAAAATTCGTCTATCCGGCCGGATCTTAGCAAAATAGCAAAATAGCAAAAACCACTCCACTCACCCTGCAGATGAAAAAAGGAAAAACATAAACATTTTCGAGGAGAAGAAGAAGAGCTAAAGATTATGATTATCCTCTTCTTCTCCTGCTCTTCTCTTCTTTTTCAACCGACCAAACGGCAGATTTATCTATCTCCTTTTCTGCAAGCTGAACATGCTAAGGTCGGCGCGGAGGCGGTGCTAGGCGCGCGTCATGTGAAACCTTTTCGGGGTATCGGGCCTTGACTTGCCGAAAGTATCTATTTTAACATTATTCATCAGAAATACGGCCCAATGCGCATGATCGTGGGAAGCGGTTATTTGTGGTAGGAAGGGGGTGTCTTTCAAGGTGTGTTGGGGTGTGAGAGCGAGATCGACCAATCTACCGTATGATTCTTAGGTTTTTGGATTCCTAAAGTGAGTGAAGGCTGCAGAGAAATCTCTCATGAGATTCTTCCTATTCCTTGCCAGACGGAAGTAACTAACTCAAGGCGGTACTTAGCATGCATGCTAATATCAAATATGGAACGAACGACAGAACGCTTTTGTGGACACGACACGTCATAAAAATGAATGAAGGTCCGTGGAGGCTCGGAATAACAAAAACCCCCAGTTCCACAAAATAAATTTGCAATTTTTGCTTCGACAACCAGACCAGCCAACCAGCCTTTTCTTCCTCGTTTTTCAACGAAATTCGTTTGATGGTCCGGTTTTTTTTTCCGTTTTTCTGAAGCCGAATGAAAATTGAGTGAAAATTGAATGAGCAAGGAAAAAAACAATGAATATGTTAATGGAAGACGAGGAACAAAAATTGAAAGAATACCGGAATGAATTTTTAGAATTCACATGTAGGAAAATATGTATAATATGGTGCCTTACGGATGAGAACATGAAGAGTCTCTATTCCATCAAACACCATGGGTGAATTCGAGGAGAGGAGAATTCAATTAGTGCCTTCCATTCTATTCTGTTTAAGGATTCAGAAGCAGATTTAGAAGCAAGACAGATGACTGTGATTACTTTTTTTAACTAAAGTACCATATGGAGGACGGTTTTTGAAAATTTTTGATCTAACTTTTTTAAACCAAACATTAGAAGCTTTTAGAATCGATGTTCTGCGATTCTTAATTGAGTTGTGGTTGCGAAACGTTACACTTTTTGCTAAAACTATAAAATTGAAATTTCCCTCTCGGAGTACAAAGTTCACAAAGCGTAACTTACAGATGACGGATTTCTGATCTCGAGTCAAATTGAAGCGTCGGTTTCTTGGCCGTCCAATGCCCACTCAAGCAATAAAAACGAGGGAGGGAAGGGGTGGGAGGTTAAAAGTAGGATGGGTGGGGAGGACTTGAAGCAGACAGGACATACGGATAAACACAAGGCGCCTTCCGACGATGAAAAGTGAAAAAGTTTACATATTTTGAACCATGGACCAGGAAGAATGGAAAGAAAAAATGGGAATGAATTTTTCACGATTCGATTTGATTTTATTTGATTTGACTTCAATTTTCAGAATACACATGAAAAAATGTAGACCTGAAAACTACAAAACTACAAAAAACATGATGAAGATTTTCTCGAACGATATAGCTACAAATATAAGGATTAAGGTGGGGGGTGTTATAAGATGAGCAGGTCACCTGCCCCCTATCATGATGCGATTTGTCACGCATTCAGTGTTTCTTCCGGAAACTTTCCAAAAATCTACATTCCAGAGTTTCCGGTGAATCATGCCTTCAGCTTCCGGTAGAACATGTGAAAGTGGGCGGAAAGTCGCTTAGTGCGGTTTTAGACATTTTCAGACTCAATGAGCAAAAAATAGGGACATGCGGTGCCGACTAGCTGGTACTGGTCCAAAACGGAGCAATACGAGAGAATATTTGGTGAAATGAGAATGAGCCGGACGGCCCGGCCGCCGCCGTTTCCGACGTCAAACACATTGAGAATTGGCAATAATGTCCGACGGGACACGGACGCCCTAAGCATCCGAAACCCCCTGTCTGCATCTTTCCTCAAGTACCCACTTCACTCCGGTTTCAGTTTGGTTGGCTAAAATTAAACTGAAAATAAGATCGAAATGGTTTTTGGAGAGCTCAGAAAGGAAAAGCAGGGACAATTGAAGTTCAAGTGGCTATGGCAATGGCCAATGCAGTGACGCGCTAGAATCATCGCAGCGAATGAGAATTTTCAGATGTGGATAGACAAATGGAAAGAAAAACGCACTTTTGGACGAGTTACTAGATTACTAGGAAGTTAGGGACGTGGGAACTTGATCGGATTGGATTTGACAAAGTCCGTCCTTCACGTCGGGATTCTTGCTTGCAGTTGGCTTCGTTAGAGCCGGGCCGGGCCCGTTTTAGATTGATCCAAGTGTGGGAACATCACATGTTCTTCTTCTTTCCAAATCGACATGTATATAACTAAAGTCAGTTGATCAGCACAGCATAGGTGAGCAACTCGGATAAGCTCGCCTAATCCAATCATCATATGATACATACAAAAACAACATGGGAAAAAGGAAAAAGGAAAAAAGGAAAAAAACCGAGGTAGGATGGATGTGGGAAAATGGAAAAGTCATGACAATAACTTCTGGAGGGAGAAAAAAGGAAGGAAAAGAGAAAGAAATTGAATTTGGAACACAAAAAGTTGTTGGGGAGGAGGAAGAGTCACAACTGAAAAACACGAACAAACCTAACTGAAAATGGATATTTATTAGTGAAGATTCTGAGTAATTTTGTTAATTTTATGTTGGTTTCTCAGAAAACAGAAAAGAAAACCAGGGAGAGCAAGCGCAAATGCAAAAACAACAACTTCCTGGAAAGTTGCGAAACGTTCTCAGCTAGAAATCCGCGTATATTCGCGCATGCCTGCGGATTTTCGCATGGTTCGCGCAGGACTGCGGTGGTCGCGCAGGCCTGCGCGAGCCATGCTTACATTACGCAGGCATGCGCCAAAGCATGGAATTCCATGGAACGTTGCGCAGATCTGCGGGAGAGGTGCGGTTGATCGCAGGCATGCGCGAAAGATGCGGTTGCAGTTTGTATCAGTTGTGCTTATTGATTTTCATTCTTGTTTTTTTTTCGTTTTCGAGAGCGGCGCTCACATTTCTACTGTTTTATCGAGCATTTTTTTGCAAAGAAGGTTTTTTCATTCAATTTTACAGCTGCTTCAATGAGTTTTTTTCAGGAATTGGCATATACTTTTGATGAAGGAAGGCGCAAAATATTACAAATATTACACTGGACACTATTCTCTTTTCACGGTATTTTTTAGTTTCCGTATACCTTTTTCAGGAAAGTTGATGTCAAGAGTATCTTTGTATTTTTAAAACGGAAGATTTAAATAACAGCATCAAAAAGCTATTGCCTAGGTGAGTGAAACATAAAAAACCATCAGTATATCAATTTTCAGAAGTTTCACCAATCATACGTCTCTATCGGTGACAATTTACTATATTTATACTTAATACTTCATCATCTAGAAGAACTATCACTATTGAGCAACACGGACATCACATGCACTATTAAATTTCTTTGTTAAATCTTGAATAAAATCAGTTTTTTCTATTCGAAATTGTTGAAAACGCACAAGTGCGCAAGACCAGCGTGAGAAGTGCGGCACGCCTGCGCATCGGAACATGCGGCATGCCTGCGAATCCGCATGCTTCCGGCACCTTTCGCGTAGGGATAGGGCATGCCTGCGGATTTTGGCGCCCGCAGGCGTGCGCGAATGTGCGCGGTTTTCTAGCTGAGTTATAGTTCCTCTCTTTCTAGGCTCTCAGTTTTCCGAGTTGCGAAACGTTACAGCTGCAAGAAATTGCTTAGCCTACACTCTATTCCATCCCAATCCAAAAAAAGAACAAAACCCATAAAACGACAAGAATTTTTTGGGGGTTTCGTGCCATCGCGTTGTTTATGTACCCGCCATTTCCAGTAATTATAGCGCGACATCCCCAAAACAAGTGATTACATGGCTCATTTAGAAGATTGATTTGAAAAAAGAAGGAAGGAAGAAGGAAGAACACAAAACAGAAAAGAAAAAGAAAAACGAAGCTAATGGGAGATGGCCTAAAATTGAGAGGAAAGTAGTGGACATTAACTGGAAATGAACGGGAATTCGAAGAGTCTGACAATAAGAGATGAGAGCAGTCTGAAATATTTTTTTCTTTCTAGGGCTTCAGAAGAAGAAAATTCTAGATCTAGAGATTCTGAAAAGGATCAAAACCCAAAAAACATATCACTTTCATGTCCGTAACTTGTTATCATCACTAACGAGATGTTTCATAGTAAGATTCATCCAAAATAGCGTTTTGCAACAACACGTGAATTGCGAATCCTCTCAACCCTCAATCCTATCTCTCTAAATCTGCCTTTGCAAGAAAGGAAAAAAAAAACTTTTCTTCTTGCTCTTTTCGCCAAATGCCAGTCAGTCATGTTACCAGAAGAAGAATATGTAACGAGAGGAAGGGTGGGGAGATGAAGAAGAAGACAAAAAATTATATGTTGATTCATTTGATTTGGGAAGTTAAGTTGGGAAGGGAAGAAGAAAGCAAGAGGGGAAGGAAGTGAGGTAACTGATAGTGATAGCACTGAAAGTTTTATCAATTTCAGGAGGAATTTTAACATTGCAAAACAGTTCTACTTTTCAGTTCACAAGTTCTACTATAACGGGAAATATAGTAATGGGAATCTACAACGACTCAAATGTCATAGAGGCAAACTGAACGGAACGAACGAGTGAGTGAGAAGATCTTCGAGTAGCATAGCATAAGGCGGCAAAATTGGCCGGACAAACAACATCAACTACGCATACTGATTTTTCATCGCCTATGAAGAGCAAATTCCGATGGCATTGCATTGCACGGCGCACAAAAACGGATGGAGCACACGGGGGCGCGAAAAACGTTTTGTTCCGTTTGCCTGTGTGTGTGTGCATATTCTGTGCTCATCCCTATTCCAATTTTTGAGAGGGAAAGAGAGAGAGAGAGAGAGAGAGAGAGAGAGAGAGAAAAGCCAAAACCAATGAAAGTTTCATGTTCTGGCAACGCTATTCACACGGTTTTTTGACGGGAGCACAATGAGAGCCTTAACGAGGACAAGAATAGGAGGGGGACACGCAAGGTGGAGACAATTGGGGATGAGTCGCGTCATTTTTGAAACATTGCATCCCACGTAAAAAAGATCGTTGGGGTCAGAAGTATGGAAGTATGAATGCCACGACGTTTCGCAACAACAACTTTGGAAAATCGGATTTTTCGATACAAGATTGCAAAACTTGATGGTAGCTCCAAGTTGTGGTTGCAAAACGTCGGAGTTTTCATAGGGCTGCATAATATTGTGGTTGCGAAACGTCGGGTTTATGCAAGCCTTAATGGTTGCTTAACCTTGTTCAAATTGGAAAATGTCTAGAATAACGCAATTTTTTTTTTGAAAATCGCCTATATCTATCATTGACCCAAAAGGGTAACAAGGCACTAACAAGGACAAGTAATATGATATCCATTTATTGAAAATAACATATCCAGAGCACTTCACAAGGTAAACTTACACTCGAAAGTCCAAAATACCAAACCCCAAACCAGGGACCATGGTGTGCCTTCTTTTCAAGACAAAACCCGTGGAGGATCCTCAAATCGGTGAGCAGGGAAGCGCGAAACTTGGTAACAATGAGTCTCGATCCCGCCTTCCTTTCGTCTCGTCTCATCCTCTCCTCCACTGGTAATACACTAGCTTTTCTTGTCACTTTTGCCCACAAGATTGGCTTATTGTCGCCAAACCGAACTTTTCTTCAATTTCCCAACCCCAAGTGTTCTCAATTCTCGTTTTTTCTCTTCCTTTTGCTTTTTGCTTGCTTCTCCTTGGTTGCTGAGTTGATATGTATGACAACTGACAATTTGGGGGGTTTTGGGCACGAGAGTATTTATTAGAAGTTCGCACGAACACAACACGTTTATAGAGGGTTTAAATAGCAAGAATTGTCATCAGTAGTAGCAAGATTTGGTTGGAAAAGGAAAATACGTTAAAACTGGGAGAGAGAGAGAGTGACAGAAATATGTACTACATCAAAAATTGTTTTTTTTTTTTGGAAAACGGGAACGGGACAGGGAAGGACAGGGACGGGGAAATATTAAGTTTGAAAATCAAAATCTTTCGATTTGTGCTCATTTCAACGTTACTCCTTAGGATACAGACCTTTGAAATGAGCAGTAAATAAATCAATTTAAATTTCAAATTTCAAACAAAAAAAGAGTCGGGGCTTACTAGAAACATCGAAATGAACATCAAAACATTATACTGAAAATTACAATACATTTCGAGTGATTATTTGAGGGGAAACTTATTACAAAACATTGGTGAAGGACTAACAGCCTGTGGAAACTGATTATACCTGCGCCAGCTGGAAAGGCCGACCTGGTTCTATCCGTAACCATAGATTCTGTTACTTCTGAGGTAGGCGGAGAAACGGGAAGATGTGATTTGGGTTAGTGGGGTGCAAGCGAGAAAAGCATGCGGTCAAAACGGGAGGTTAGGGGGACAGGGAAGGGATGGAAAGTTGGGGGGGAGAGGGGACGGGTGCGAACAGCTACTCCAAAACAGAATGATGCGCCGGGCGCATACCCATTGAGGGAGCCTCGCTTATGACATCAAAAGCCCATATGGGCGCGTAGCCTGTTAGGTTAAGGGACTAAGAGACGGGGAGGGGACAGGGGGGAAGGGTTGTCTTAGTTTTGAATATTTTGGAAATGAAAATTTTCAAAACAAAGACAACTGAGGTAGGGAAATGTGGGTTGCAGACTCCAGAATCGATGAAATCGATCTGGCTGCTCGAAATGACAAATACTCCAAATTGGACGCGAAACCAGTGACTAAAACTAGAGGATTAAGATGAAGGAGAGAGGTGGGACGAACCAGATGGGTTCCCCGATGACACAGTGACAGGATTATGAAGCTCGGACGGGCGGCCGGGTTAGTGATATTAGGGTAAGGGGACAGCCGGTTTTAGGGACAGGTAATGGACTTAAATAATGAAATTAAAAGAAAAAGGAAAATGGGATTAGGACGAACCACGGATGGCTCCCTATATGACAGAACATCGGCAATTAGAGCGGGAACTTGAAATTGGGTTGGGGGGGGTTAATATTGGGGATGGGGGAGTAGATACTGGGGGTAGGACAAACCAGAAGGTTCCCTGATGACACTGACGTAGCGAAACTATATGAGGTTAATTATGGGGACTTAAGGGGAAAAGGACTGGGGACATACAAAAATTGGAGAACGGGGGATTTGGGGGGGGGATTGGACAACATTTGTAGCGTAGCCATTCAGACGGTTAGTAGGTGCGGGTAAGTGGGGATTACTAGATTACTAGATTACTACAGATTAATAAGGATTTGTGATTAGTGAACTGGAACTGAAACAGAATAAACTGCGAGGTAGCCTTGGTTTGTTGTTAAATCACAAAGGAGTTACTGTGAGAGGTAGGATAGGTAAAGGGTGGGGAGGTGAAAGGGAGTGGAGGTACACGAGATAGAAAAGGGTGCAGTGAGGTAGATGCAAAATGTATGCTGTAGTGAGGTAGACTAGGGTGTATGGTATCACGAGATAGATTTCTGTTGGGGGTGTTGAGGTAGATGGATAGGGGTGCAAATGAGGAAAGAGAACAAGAGAAACAATGTGAATAACAAACAAACACTAGCTATATTGATTATTGTGATGAAGAGGGGCCTGCGCCGGTTTCATCGCGGATGACGAATTGGATGGGATCGTTGGGATCGGTGGCTCGATTTGGAACATATGTACGGCTTTTCTTGATGAAATCTGCATGGTCCATGAGCCAGTGCTCAAAGTTCAAGTTGAAGATTGAGTTCATGGTATCTAAAATTTTACATATATGTATACATATGTATATATAACATGTCGTCTAGCCTACCATAGAGATTGATGACAGTTTTGAGTTCCATCTCAGAAAGCTCAACTCCAGTTGCCCTGCGGGATGCCTTGACCAACGCGATGTAATCCTGACGGACGCTCGAATCCATGATAAAGCATCTCTCCATGCATAGACGACCAACAACGGTGATTTCGTTGAGCTCCGGATGCCAAATTTCATTGTCATCCAGATTCAGATCCAATGAAACACCAACTTGTTGAGCAGCAAAAAGGAAGTACTCGATCATGTCGTAGGTGGCTTGAACTGGAAACAAGACTCCTTTCTCGTGCTCCCATCCTGGACGGTTTCCGTGATTTTTGTGGAAATCCTCAGCCTTTGATTGCAGCATCAACACGCGTTTTTCCTCGTCTGAAATATAAACAGGCTAAGAGCCGATTGGTGTGTAAGTAACATACATTGGACACGAATCGCTCTCTCCTGGTCGTTAGTCGGCCATGGCGGATAGCCACGATGCAAGAAGACCTTCACAGCGTCCTCGTAGTTTCTTTCGAACTCCGGAGTCATCTGAGTATAGTTCAGCAAGTTCTCCTGGTTGAGTCGACCGTTGCTACGAAGCTCCTCACATGCCTTGAAAACGTGCGGCCAGAGTTTGATCTTCTTCTCCTCATTTTGCATTTTGTCAACATCGTCGAATACCACTGGTGCCACCAGGTTGTTCATATTATCTTCATGAGCTGAAAAATTCTAATTAGGCTGTAATGTGAGAAAACAATGTATTAGTCACACCGCCCCCTCCTTTTCTCTGACTCAACTTAGTAAGCCACTACTAACTATAACTCTTTTGAAGAGAAGAGAAGAGCGTGAAGTAATTGAATTATTCATGGTGCTGGTTTGGTTTCAAAACTTCAAAACGGATAACAAGTTAGAAATTCGAAGAAAACGTGTCAACAACACAAAAGCGTGAGAACTAGAAGGCTTAAAACTACCGTACCTGATCGAGAGCTGTCGTTGGTGTTGCTGCTGACGGCATCAAGGACCACCTTATGATGGACGTCATTCATGGCCTCATCGACAACTGGAATCGGGTCTTCGCGTGGAACAAGCGAAGCAAGGACTTGTTGGATCTCATCCTCCAGCATCTCTTCCTCTGGCGGCCATTCCTCCTCACTTTCTTCACCATTATCACTGCCTTCCTCATCCTGGGATTCCCAGCCATTGCCATTTTCTTGTTCGGCATCCATCGGATCGTCCACAACGTCTTCTGGTTGACCCCCTACAGCATCAATCTGTTGTTGTTGTTGTTGTTGTTGTTGTTGTTGCTGATGTTGTTGCTGTGCTTCCCATTGGGCCTGGGCAATAGCGGCTAGTAGTTGTCTCTGACGCTCCTGCTCCTGGATCGCTGCGTGATCTACCGGCGCGCGCGCCATAGTCTATAACATATGCATTGAAGTTGAGTAAAATGCTCGAGTTGGTTAGACAAACGGGTGAAAAAAACGTACGGCAGTCAGGGACGATTCGTGGATAGCATTAGGAGGAGAGGAATAGGAGAGGGTTTGCAACCAACTACCGCCTAGGCCAGGAGGCCAGGAGACAGGAGGCCTCCTAGAAGACGTTGGAGGGAAACAATGGACACAATGAAGGCGCGGCCTTGATTTATGTACTGGCTAATGGCAACTTTTCGATGTTATCTATCATTTTTGACAGCGCCCACCCCCTTCGCATTCCGAAACGCGATACGAAACCGTTTCCAAACCGTTCGGACATGTTTGACAAGACAAGGTTGCTGAGTGGGATGATAAAATGCAACACAAGAAGAGGAAAACAGATAGGAATGAATGAAGATGAGAAATCGCGATTATGTCCGTCACTTCGGTTCAAATCGACTGCCGTCAGCGCTCGTCCCTCACCCCCAGGCCAAAAAAAAGTTCGGGCGCGTTTTTATATGGTATGAGGTACTTGTTTACAACCAACCCGACCGACCGACGCCGCGCAGTTTTTTCGCCGGTTTTCGGTTTTGAATTGGATAGATAGATGCGACTAGTGGAGAAGAGAAGACAGACGGAAAATGGAGTGGAATGGAATGGAGTGGATTGGAAATGGAAATGGAAGTGAAAATGTGAGAATGAATTACTGGTAGAGTGGTGGCCGGCTGACAAAATGGGAACAAATACATAACAAGAAAAAAAATATATACTATTACATATAACTTGGAGAAAAGAAATGAAAGGAACGCTAATGAGGGTGGAGAAGGAGCGGAAAGGAAAAGAATACGAATAACAATAACAAGAGCTCTCTTTTTCAGACTGTGGCTTAGCTTCGAAGCTGTTGACATGTTCGTTTTTTTGATCTATGACTGTGTATAACAAAGAAGAGATTTAGAATGAAATAATTCAATTCTATATCTATATCCCAAAATCGGATCACACTTGGTTTAGTTCAACACTTCCTTCCTCTTAATCGCATAAAAATCTATAGGCGGTAGAGAATAGAGGAGCGGGCGCGAATAAATAATAAAATTAGGGTTGGTGGGCGCGAAAGACACAATTCATACATCCAATAAACGCGCAGTATTTAGAAAGTCAACTTGTCGACGTCTTCTGCATGAACCAAACAACTGCGAATAGTTAACGAGGTGGGGCAAAAAGAGAAGAAGAGAATGTTGATTTGATAACAAAAAGAAGGCGTAGAAAACGAAAGATTGGATTACGGTAGGGCAGCAACGAAAACGAGAACGAAAACGAAAACGAAAAACAGCAGAAATCTGAGCCGAAAAATGTGAGAAAATTGAGAGAAAAGTTGTGGAGAAAAGGAGAAGAAGAGGTGGACCGCTCTTCTCATGTTGCCGGATTGGACCACTCGAGCAGCACGGCACACGAGATGCCGAGCAAGAAGTGCGCATGCAAAACTGAGAGAAACGCAAGAGAAGCGTGGCGTGGCGTAGCGTGCCGAGGCTCAGGAAGGAAGGAAGACGAGAACTGCGACTTCTCTGTGTTGGTTGGTCCATTTCAGTTGGAGAGAGGGGAGAAGGGAAGAGGGGCCCGGACGTGTATGCGTAAACAAAATCGACGACGACGACGGAGCTTCGAAAAAAAAGAAGACATGGTGCGGGGACGAGAGGCGGAGATCGACGGAAACGGGCGGGGCGTCGTGCCGAGGGATTCGGGCGCTGGGCGAGGAGCAGAAGAGAAGTGGGGAGCTGAAGCTGATGTCGTAAACAAGCTGACGGCCGAGTCCGTCGCTGGTTTGCTAGGGACACAAGAAGACAACAATCTGATCTGATTAGATGTGACGTTGGGACGGCGATGGCGCACGGACGTCGGCGACCACGAAGACGTCGACAAGGCCAAACGGCATCTCGAGAGTGGAGTGACTTGGTTATTCGACGTGACAAACAACAAAGAGTTATGCGAAGCATGCAGATTTTAATTAGGATAATGAGTAAACATACCTGTGCCGCACATGTGATGTGCCCGACGGCAGCAGATTTTGATTCCGATTTAGATATGGCGGTTTGGCCTCGACGCTCGTATGGGATGTAGTAGGTTGGATGAGGTAGGAGGGCTGGCCCCCGATCCCGTCAACAACTGGCGCGTCGACGGCGACGGCGACGACGACGGCCAACCGCGAGAACTGACCCCCAGGGCAGATGGATTATTGACGACCGAAGGACTGGCCAGTTTGCTTCCGAGAGCGAGCCTGGGGGAGGGAGCAAATTTCCCCGAGGGCGGAGCTTATGTTCTCGGCTGAGCCTCCGCTCTGATGGTAATCGGACCCTGGCATGTCACAAACAACGCAACGCAGGCAGAAGGGATGCAGAAGAAAAGGGGGCAAAGGGGAGCATCTGCCCCTTGAACAATTGTTGTGTGAAACTGAGAAGAACTGAGAAGTGAAATTGGATGGATGGGACGGGACGAGATGAGAAGAGATGAAAACCAGAAGGCCCCCTCGTTATTGAGATCCCCCGGCAGTGTAATAGTTACTACGGCGGTTCGGTTCGGTTCAGGACAGGTGATAGCTAACGTGAGGAGTGAGTGACCCGCGTACTACCTGGGGGTGAGGCGCCAGGGAGGGGCAGTTTGAAGAAGAAATGAAACTGCAAGAGGAAGAGAAACAGAGAGAAAGAGAAGTCGAAAGTCGCAACATTTTTTTTGGCTCTTTCCTACTCTAAGGTTTTTCCCCAAAGCAAACAGCAAGTACTGCGGTTTGACGGGACAAACAAGGGGATATGCATGAGTCATGAAGTTGGACAATAACAAGCGTGAGAAAACTGAAAGCCATGTCATGCCAATGGGCTAATTGCCAAGTGGCGTTGAGGGATAAAGCGAGAGAAGAGGGAGCTGGCTCGGCTCTCACGTTAATAATACATACGCTACGCGGCGCGGCGTAGTCGGATGACGGACCCTTAATGCCCCTACAAAGAGTGGAGCAGGTGTTGGCAACAAAAAAAAACCGGGGCGCCGCTCGCTGACCGAGAAAATGTTTAGAGGCGCCCGGAGAGAGCACAACTCCGATTGACTGAATAAACATTACACACAAGCCATTTTTCCATACTCTCGCATTTTTTCTCCCTCCGACCCCCGAACTAACAAACAACGTTTCGTTTCGCTTCGGCGAGAGCAGAAGCGAAACGAAAAAAGTTTCAAATTCAGCACAGCACATCGGGTCCTGGGTCGGAGTAAATTGAGAAACGATAACGCAAATCCAAATCGCGACATTTGATCGGGATCAGGATCGGATCGGGATATACTCGCAAAATGAGTTTATTTACTGACAAACAGGTGGTCATAGTCACATTCATAAGGTTCAAGAATCGAATTGAAAACGGAATGCAATTGGGACGGGGTTGGGGTTAGGGATAAATGGTCAGAGGAGAGGATACATAATTGCACGGGAAATCGGAAGAAGGAGAATAAATGACTTAATAGTTTTGCACATTTAGTAGGACAGGTGAAATGGAGCGGTTTTGTATCGTAACAGCTCTAATTAACCGATTACATGTAAAAGACAAAAAGGCATTATGCGTTGGCCAGCGATTTGCTTCCGACATGCGGTCATCTCAATTATACGATGAGATCATCGTCGGGCCAGTGACAAATTGTTTGATCTGGTTCTGGTACACATGGTCATGATCATAACCATCTGCTCCGGTTCTCATTGGCAAATCGGTTCCCAAATTGGTTTGTATGGTTGAATAGGTATCCGAATCCAAATCTGAGTCTGAGTCTGAATCCAGATCTTCCTTCAAATCGGTCGATGATCGCTCGGGAAACATGTCATCGAGCATCTCCTCAGTGACTACTTCCGACTTCAACGCGTATCTGAAACGTGAAACGTGAAACGTAGTGTGACAGAAAAAAGCGAGTGTAAACAACAGAACGTTATCAGTCAACTCGGAAAGAAAAGAAGCAACAAAAAAGTATACGAATTAGATGTAAAAGCTGTAAAACCAATCAAAAACCAAACTCACTTTGAATATCCAAACTTTGCGAGAAGTTCAGCTAAACCGGATATTTTTGTCGACATTGGGTGCAGTGCGATAATCTGTAATATTTAGACGGATTACATGTTAAAAATGTCATTTTTTCATAACGAAACATTTTTTTAAACTCGGTCCATTAAGCGGGTATTAACAGGACAGGGAAGAGGGATAAACGGCGTGAAATTGGTTGATCCAAGTTCTAGGAATTCTAGGAAATTGAAAATTGGCACATGTCAGACAGAGTTTGGCTGGAAAACTGAAAAACAGGAAATCAATTTTTCCAGTGATATGGAGAGGAAATTGGGTGGAGGGAGAGAAAAGGAAATTCTAATTTCATCATCATAACAAACGTTGTTTTCCAGCCCCCTTAGCATATTGTTATTGTCACATGCATAATCAGAAGCTCTGCCAAAGGGGGAAGTCAAGTCAGATGATCCTGGGAATTGGAAGTACGGATTGTATGGACATTCTTTCTTGTATGACTCATTGAAACGAACAAGAAAAAAACATCAAAAAATTGGAGTTTCAATTTTTTTTCTGAATTTTCAGAAGGCTTATTTTCAACGGATTCTTTCATAATTGTACCAAAAACAGGGCCCTAAACATCACCAAAATTATTTGATTTTGGATTTTGGCTGGTGGGGGGTTTCAAACTGAGAGGATAAATTGGAGAAGAGAAAAGGAACAAAGAGATGCCGTGAGGGATGCGAATTGTCACTTACCAAGGACCAGATGTGAATATATACATTTAAATGGTTTTGTTATCTGACTGACACTTTTTGAAATATTAGGGAGGAGGGGAGGAGGTGAGTAATGAGGGACTGAGCTACTATACTCCTACGCGGTTTATTCAGTTTTTTGAGGAAGAAAAAGAAGAAATTATCAATTGCTATTTTTAGAAGGCTGGTTGCAAAACGTCGCTATTGCAAAGCAAGGTTTGAGTCACTTGCCAACGCAAAAGTCCTCGTGTTTATAAAATTATATTGTTTACACCTAGTTGACGGTAACTTTGATACAAACATACTCCAATTCTCGTTCTCCAACTTAATTATAATTCAATTTGATTGGTGCCGATGAAACTTAATTTCAAAATCACAGATGTAAGGAAATTGAGTAATTCGAGTAAACGGATTTATTAAACCTCATGACTTATGATTCATATTCGAATAGTTATTGTTAGATGCTTGTTAAGATTCATAGATGAAAGAAGAAACGGAAATTAAGATAGGAAAAGGAGAAGGAAAGAGAAAACTGAAAGATTTTTTGTTCTCAACGATAGATAGTTCGGTGTGTAAATGAAATGAGTGATAAGTATCAATGTTATAAGTATAAGTGGCAAAGTTTAAATTTTAAATTTTCAAATCAAAATTTTTCGTTTTCGAAAAAAAAATGAAAAAAACCATCCATTATTTATCATGTTATCAAGCAGTTATTAATGATGATGATCGCCGACTTCGGTGTTGCTAGTGTAAACAAACCACGATTTCACCTGGAAGAAACAACATCTCTATATGTCAATCAGACGACAAACTCGCCTCATTAGTCGTGTTTCTGATGGACGTATTGGTGTGGATGGTGGTGTCGAATAAATCGATTTCGGCGACGACCGATCCTCGTTCATGTGGAGAACTGCGAGCGTAGATCTGAAAAAGCATACATTATTTGTTTGTTTTTTTTCATAAATTTTGTTTTTTTGATAAATTCGGGTTGCGAAACGTTACCTTCAGGGACTCCTTGGGACCAAGGATCAATCCACCTGGAAGATCAACGTAAACGCTCTTGTGTCCGTATTCATGAATAATCTTGAATCCGCCGACATCCACACTCTTCTTCGAGCTTCTATTCACAATTTGGATGAATTCCGGGGTCACATCGGAAATCTTGACTCTTCCCTTGTACCATCTTGTGAATCGCTGGAAGTTCTCCTCGTCGACACTATCCGCATCTTAAAAAAAAACAGTCAAAGTTCACACCCCGAAAGTTCACTAATCCTGAAAAGCTCTGACATACATAAACCGCAACTTTTCTACTACGCAAAAAGGTGTCATCACGTTTGTAGAGTTATCAGTCATCACTTAAACAAAATTTTACGCGTTTGACACTAATCTGAAATTTGATTCAATACGAAGAAAGAATAGAATCGAAAAGAAAGTGTCAATAAAAAAGTTTTAGAGGCTTAGCGAGAGTTCCACGGAATGCGTCGAGTAGATAAGGAAA
This sequence comes from Caenorhabditis sp. 39 LS-2015, assembly GCA_900536345.3. Taxonomy (NCBI): domain Eukaryota; kingdom Metazoa; phylum Nematoda; class Chromadorea; order Rhabditida; family Rhabditidae; genus Caenorhabditis; species Caenorhabditis waitukubuli. The sequence goes on along the minus strand of LR564026.1, from coordinate 42,998 downwards.
GGTGTCAGAGACCGAAAACCAAGACACTTACCACTGCTGTATTCGAAATTTCCATCGGTGCGTGTGGTATTGGTAGCAATGAAATTCGGGTTAATGATGGTGGTTTCACGGCGACGATCACGTTCATCTCTTCTGGTCGACGAGTGGTGGGAGCTTGAAATAGTGTCTCCATAGCCTCCGCCAATTCCAACACCTCCTCCAATGACAGTTGTTCCAGTTACTGTAGATTCACGGACTCCGGCTCCATGACCACTTTGTGTTCCAAAAATGGTAGCACCATGTCCAATACCAGTTGTACTTCCATGAACAGAGCGCGAATGGCTATCATGGCGAGAAACTGTAGTTTGACCGGTATAGCCAGTATGCTGAACACTAGTCTCAGCAATTCTAGTATTGGTGCCAATTGGTCGAGAACCATGGATATCATACAATGGAGTGTAGCTTCTTACGGACGAAGTTTCCGGGACAACCTCTAGTTGTGGGGAATGCGCGACAGGAGGGGAGTGGTGATGAATATCAGTTCCAGTGTACGTAGTGCTTCCGGAATGGGTAGCTTGGTGCTGGTAACGGCTTTCGTAGTGAGAGGTCACAGATCTCTCACTTGGTGGCACCTCATATGGTCTGTATGGCTGGGGAACGTATGTTGGAAGTGGGCTGCGAGCTGGGAGTGGGGAAGCATCGCGAACAATTGAACGGGAGCCAGTGTGTACTTCACTGGTCACATAATCGTATTGCGCTGTGACAGCTGGAGCAACTGGCGCCGGGAGAGGTACCGGCAGGGGGATAACAGGTTTTGGAATAATCACAGGAGCGACTACAACTGGCGGTGGAAGTGGGGTACGATCCCTGACTTCATAAGTGTCCCGTCTCGAGTAAGATGTCATTGAATCAGAACGTGGAGTCTCAACCACTGGATAAGTACGTGCTGGAAGCGGAGCAACAGTTTGCTGTTGATGAGAGGTGGAATATGTTGAAGTTCGGTTGAGAGTCCCTCCGATTGAAATGTTGCCATTGGTACGTCTAACTTGTACATTTTGGGAACCATCCAGCAACTGACGGTATTTTGCGATCTCCTTTTCCAGATCCTGAAATTCAAATTTTAATCGATTTCTTGGTATTTTGTTGCTATAGGTTACAATTTTCAAGTCGCATAGTTTCTCCAACTCCAAGCAGATGGAAGTGCACTGCTCTCTGAGCTTCTCAATCTCCTTAATCTTAAAGTCAAGACTGATTTCGCAAGTCTGATGGTTCTCGGAGATTTCGATACGGAGAACTTCAATTTGTTGAGTCAACATTGCGTTCTGAAGAAAAAAAAATCACAATTTTCAGATGCAGATAAAGTTCTCACTCTAATCTCCGTATCCGAAACTTGTTGCTGAAGTCCGAAAGCATTACGCTTAACAATCAAAAGCTCCTCTTTAATCCTATCATGAGTGATATTGGCTCCAGTGCTCTGCTGAATGCGGCGAATCTCAGACTCTGTGCGAACCCGAATCTCCTCTTCATTCTTGACTCTCTTGAATTCATAATCGGCACGAATGTCAGCAATTGCTTGACGTAGCTGGTCACGGAAGGTGTGACGATCCACGGAACGATCACGGATGAAGTACTTGTGCTCGTTCATAATAATTCTCTTGTTATCCTCCTCCAAACTGCGAATACTGTTCATTAGCTCGTTTTTACGGAGCAAGTATTCCTGGTGGAGACTCACAGCTTGGTCTTTTCTCTGTAAGGAAAATCAGTATAGTGGAGTATTAACAGATTGGAAAGTGAAATTTAAAAAAAACAGATCGTTAATAGGACATAAAATCAAATGGAACTATTTACACATTGATAACATAATAACATACCATCCTCATCAGATTGATCTGCTCGTAAATCCTACCATTGTTCTGTTTGATCAATCGATTCTTGTCCTCCACGTACTTGGTTCTTCGCAGAGTTAGACTGTTCTAAAATGACCAGAAACTTTGCTAAATCTCCAATGGGAAGGTCACCTCCGCTTCAATCTGAGAAATCCTATTGAAATCCGCATCGACCTCCTTCGGAACCCCAAATGCTGCCTTCGCAATATGTCTCCATTTCTGCTCCTCTTCTTTCACTTGCTGAGTCAGGTTATTCGCCTCATTCAGAAGATGTTGACGATTCCGGTTGATGTCTTCAATGCTACTTCTGACATTCTGCAAGTACAATTCCACTATCTTTTTTATCACTGATTGTGAGAAGAAACGAAAACTTTCAAATTTTTCGTACTCAAGCTACTAGAGCATCTGTTTGAATTCTTCCGATAAAACGCGTAATGGTCAATTGTCCATTTTGTTGCCTATCAGTAGTGGGTTAGCAATTTCAAATTGTAATTGCCACTCCCTAATGATTGTGCTCCGCGTGAAAACGGAGTCGGACACAATGGAAAATTAAGAATTGAATCGGAAACGAAACAAAACTAGTGGTCGTAAAGATTAGCGCCTGTCATAAAGCGACAGAAGAGAGAGAGCACACGCAGTTATCAATGTGGCGCTCGAGTAATGTTGTTAACTACGTTGGTGAATAACTTGGAGTTAAAGTCGAAGTTAAGGACAAAAAAGACGATTAGTTCAGCCCACACAGAAAATAAACATGGTAGCATTAAAAAAACCTTTAAAAAAAAGCTGATAAAACCTCATAAAACCTTGACTTACAGTAATTTCAACTTGAAACAGCTCATTGATACCACTGCTGTCAGTTTGGACACCTGACTTTAGGAGGTTGTAGTCGTGCTCCAGAGCCGCATGTTCAGCTTCGGTGTAGTGGAACTGAAGGGATAATTCAATCATTTAAAATTGAAAAAGTCACGTCACTTACATGCTCAATAACATCGATGAATTTGTCATTCAACTGAACCAGAATCTCTCTTTCTTCCAACTTGGTCCTCGACAACGACAGCAGACAATCCCGCGCGTTTGCAGAGTCCATGGCAAGGTGGATCTCGGGCATCTTAGGTTCTGAAAATGTTCTATGCTAGGTGAAACGAAAAGGAGTCAGAAAAGTGCACGGAAAACTTTTCTGCAAGGCAAGCAGAATGAAACGTTTCCTGACAAAGTTCCTCTTATCAGATGGCAAAAGGTGAGACAAAAAAATGAAAGAGGCGTGAAGAGGTGAAAAGCCGTAAAGTTTCATTTGGGGAATGTGAATGTGACAAAGACAAAAAAATTAAATCGGTTTTGGTTTCCGATTGTCTTTTCACACTTCACACTTCACACTCTTCTCCTACAATACAATACCAACAAAATTTTGATGGCATGGCGGGCATGCATGCCATTTTTGATAATGGAAAAGAGGGGGGGGTGTAGTATGTTTGTGAGTATGTTTCAGCTGAATGGCGGTCCTTTAGCACCGCTTCTTATCATGGATTGCTCGCAAAAGAGGTGGAAATAAGAGTGGGGGAATGTGCGAGGTGGCAAAGACACTATGCCAACTGATTACGGCCCGGATGACAATGTGTGTGTGTGGTTGGGGGTTGGTGAGTTGTATAGACAATACTTTCGAGTGGAAGTGAGAGGCGAGAAGTGAGTCATGCTAATTATCTGCACAGGAAACTGGGAAATGGAATTGTGAATAAAAAAATTTCAAAAAAAAATAATGGGCATGGTATTCAGCTACATAGTTTCCAGTCTATTATTAGAAAGTTGCGAAACGTCGCGCTAAACTCTTCTTGATGTCCTTAACAACGTTTTCAGTATTTTACAACTACGACGTTTCGAAACCGCGACGTTTTGCAGCTATAACATCAACCTTCTCATTGCAATATTTTCAGTTGCAAAACGTCGCACTGGATCTATCCTGAAGTCATCAACAACACTCCCAAAACCCAGGACACCTCAAAGTGCATGATCATAAACATGTCTCCACTCCCATAGCAACAACTCGTTATTTACTGGTATCATTACATCGTCGACCCCCTTTCCCCCATAAAACACGTTGTGAAGCCGCCAAAATTAGTATTCCAAAGCCATTGTGACTGCTCCGTCCGTTACTTCGCTTCCAAAAACCTTTGACATCAAAAACGATTTTTTTTCATTCTAGTCTGCTCTTCCGTGTATTCCTTTTATAGAGTCAATTTTTTGCTCATTTTGCTCATTGTTAACTCTGTTTTGCAACTAACTGTAACGTTTCGCAACCAGTACATTTTCATAATAAAATTTGAATTTTCCAAAAGTTGTGACCTCCTTTTTGTGATGCTGAGAGCTGAAAAATGTGTATTTTCTGTATTTCTTTCAAAATTTCCCTAGGTTGCGAAACGTTACAGATGCGAAATTGAAAACTGCCATTTTGCTGACCTCCAAGTCATGGGACGTATTTGTTTTTAGGCTTAACTAACGGGGAAAATTGGGTCAAAACACCCTCAATCAGCCAATCAGTCAGTCAAATAATACTGACATTTTCATTTTCAGTTTTGTTCTCTACTTTATTTCCCAACCAATTCTGTTTTCCTCACCACCCTCATCTCTCAAACATATCTTTTCCATCTTAACGAGGCTATCAATTTCTGAAAATTGATATCATCACACACCTGGTGGACTCCCTTACCCGCCTTCTTGTTTTTTGCTGTGTTATGTTCGTGTTTATATGTATGCACAGGGATAATAGAAGCCAAGGATAACAACACAATAAAAGCATCGGATTGCTGCGAAAAGGTCCCGTTTTTCATGTTTTTGGAGCGTTTTTTAGGAAAGAGAATTAGAAGGCGTTGGCGTTTTGAGCTAGCTTTGTTAGAACTAATTTTTTTCAACATTTAAGATAGTCGAGTGGGCTCCTGGTTTGTCGAGCCACAAATGGGTTCTAAAACACGAAGTACCAATGAAATTAGACTGAATATCCTCAGAAAGTTAGGATCTTTAATTGGCAATGTCTAAAACCTGGAAAACCCCAATTAGTATGAGTACCATGAACTTTTCCCTCAACAAAAACCCCCACCATTCCAAAAAATTCAACAAAAAAAAACCATTTGGATCAACTTCCTTCTACCCTCTCCCTTATCCTCCTTTTTCTCATCGTCCCAAGGACTCGAAGATGTCGGTTTCTTTCTCTGTTCTATTCTTCCATTCTAATTCCTCGAAATGACACCCTGATGTGATGTTATTCCACAATTTTCATCAGTGTCCAATTGCAAATGCATACGCAATTTTATCCTAGGTTGTCTCTGTGTGTGTGTGTGTTCGAAATTAAAGCGCATTCAACATTCAACACACGCGTGCTTGGTTCATAATCGTCATACCACTATTTTGTATTCTTTTGTAGCTGTGTTAATTATAATAATACTAACAATAACGACATTTGATCTGAGCTGCATATTCGTTTAAGGAATATGGTGGGAACCAGGTTTGTAGAATATTTTTTTGAAAAATTGGAATTCTTCCCTGTCCATAAAGCTTCATAAGTTTCCTTCACATTATATAATTATAACTGACCTTGGGTCAAAAGTGGAAATAATTAAAAGTTCAAGCTCACTTATTCCTATTCCGCCCAGTTAATGAGGGGTAAGGGGTGAGAAAACGGGTTCAAAAGAGGCTCCTCATTGTCATTTCCACTTCACATTCACGCTTTCAAATAAAAATGAATTTCCACTCAAACTATATTCTTTCTCAACATAGAACATGGATAAAATATGGACTCGATGTGGACAGAGTACGGTAAGAGTTTGATTTTCGATTTATCCGAGATGGTTTGATTTGCACGGCGTAACGTTTCGCAACATAGAGGAAAAAGTTGCGAAACGTCGGGCTACCATTAACCTACAAAAATTCCATTTTTCCCCGTTTCTTCCACTTCTAATTATCGTTGGAAAGCGCGCGCTTACCTATACCCTTGGCGCCGCAAAACATCAGCGGTCTCGTGGTGTAGCGGTTATCACATCTGTCTAACACACAGAAGGCCGGCGGTTCGAGCCCGCCCGAGATCATTCACTTTTTTCCAAGTTAATCCCCTTTTTATTTTTCAAACAGTGAAGGAACTCAAAAATGAAAGCCCATTAGCACTTGTTCTATGGTTCTATCCAAATTATAATAAGCATATCAGAAGGTTGTATTCTGTTTCGTTCAACATTCCCAATTCCACATTCACTTCCATTTTTCCGAAACAAATATTTTGAAGTTTTTGAAAAGAATGAATGTTGTACTGAAAATGATGTGATTCTGATAACAGATCACATGGAAAAATACTGCTTTTTTCCACTAAATAACATATATAGATCATCATGAAAAACCAATGACCTTTTCGACTTCCATTCCCAATTTCCGCTGTCTCTCGCAATTTTTCGTTTTTTTTGTTTTGTTTTAGCCGTACCACAATCCACATCCCACTTGAAGGATTGACTGAAATGGATGGGACGAGAAGAGGGGGAGGAGATTTGCGTATCGGTTTTCTCACCAAAGGAGGGGAAACCCAAAAGGAAAGCAAAAATAAACAGAAAAGGGGCATGGAAATGGATGGGAACAGACGAGGATTGGGTCCAGTGTCTTGTCTCCTGCCTTTTTTTGGCAGAGGAACATTTGGTTTTTGAGTGTTGAGAGGTTGAGCACTCAGTTCCGATTCCAAGTGTCCGGTGGGTACCGTAGACTCATAAATTCGTTTATTTTTATGGTTCAGGTCAATTTGACAATTTTCGTTTCTAAAATTTTTCCTAAAACTTTGCCGAGACCATGATGTTTCGCAACTCAAATTTTTTCTTCAAGATGCTTTAAATCCCAATACTTCTAATTCCAATATTTGCAAAAAACCAAAAAATATTTGCCGTGACAGTTGGAGTTGCGAATCGTTACAGTTACAATTGCGAAATATCGTTTCCTCACCTACCTTGCCTTGTTTTGTCAAGTTTTGCTTTCCTTGAAGATGCTGGCATCTAATGCTTTGAAAATATTGGAATATATAGAGCTTTTTGAGCCCAGTGAGCTCCGGAAGCTCTAGAACTCTGGGTCCAAAGTTTTGATTCCAATTTTCCAAGGCTAAGAATCAAGTTTTTTTCTGTTATTGTTTCCGGTGTATAAAATGCAAAGATCTAACATCAGATATTTGGATTCAGATCATCTGGCTCACAATATCAAGAGCTTACAGTTCTAGATTCTCGTCTAGAAGTTCAATCATCTCATTCACTCACTCACTCCATCTGAAATTTTTTTTCTTTCTTCTTTGCCATTTCCTTTCCATTACCATCCATTCGTACAGCCATCCATCTATCCATCCCAACCCCGAGGGCGTACCAACCAAAATAATGCGATTCTTTCTGAAAGCCGTGGGTGTCACTTCACTGTAAATTAATGAGGCTGAACCGACAGAAGATTTACGTCTTTGTCTTCTCGTCATTTTTCCATTTCCCCAGCCATCAAAAAGGAAATGGAGCTGAGTTGAGCTCGGAGGGCTGCGGGTTGGGCTTAATGCAAATGTCACGGTTTTATTAGCTTTTTTGGGAGGCTGACTGGGCCGGACCTGTGCCTCATTTCTCGCTCATTTTGGTTTGGATATTGTATTCTTTTTCTACTTACTGAACGTCATCTTCATCAGTATCAACATCATCATCGTCAACATCATCAACTGAAGAAGAAATGTTCACTGCCACCAAGTATTGGTAGGTCTCTAGTCTTCATGGTACTTGAAACAATGCAGAGTACCATAAAAAGTTTCTCACTTGATATTGATCCTTGGACTGTGTATACATGTGTATGTATACACAAAATTTAATCAACAACACAACTTCATCATCATCCATTTTTTATAAATTAGTAGTCACATCCGACACGTCGCCGTCCATGTCGACTTTGACGCTTAAACAACTGGCATCTGAATTTCAAATTTTCTTATTCTTTTTTTCTCATTTCTTCCTTTCTTCTTTCTTCTTCATTCCTCCCTCCCCCTTTTCTAGATCTAGATACTGTGGACAAAACGGAGAAGGATGGAAAAAAAGCGAAAAAGCTCGTTTTTGTTATGTTATGTTATGACTTGTCCGCTTGTTACCTAACCATCGTTGTTCGTCCATTCTGTCCCCTCTCCGAGGAATAAAAAAGGCGAGAAACCGCAAATGAGAGAGAGAAAGAGACAGAGCCATTGTAAATGCACTATTCCTATTCCTCCTCCTATCCCTCTTCCCAATTTGGGAATGAGAACTAGACCCGTTTTTGTTTTCCATTTTTCAATGTTACCCATTTTCACCGTCTCCCCGTTCCTAGAATTAATGTCCTTAGGGTCTACAGTAAACCAGGAAGCAAGCACACAAACCACACCCCCCCCCCCAGGTTTTTGGTGGCTCCTTGCTAGTGTACTTGGTTCTTTTTTCACCTAGATCTATGTATCTCGTTATCTAACAGCTGAGCATCTCTAGAGATCTAATGAAGTCAGTTCGGTCTAGCCTACCATCTTAGTCACCTTCTTTTCCTTTTTCTTGAAATCTTTCATTGAGATATTCAAATTTTTCTTCCTTTCTTCCGGTTGATAATTCCAAACTGCACCTAAGAGTTAGCGGTGCATACACATTGAACTAATGAGTGGTTGGTTTTGAGGCACTTTTCGAATAATCAAAACACAATTCAATGATATCATAAAGAGTTAAAAGAACGCTCCGGAACAGCTTGATAAAAGATTTGTCAAAAATTGCGAAATCGACAATGAAAAAATTTCAAATCTCTGACAATATTGGAGGGAGGCCAGACACTGATGATTCAATCCGTCGTGGTCCATCCATCTGTTTTGTTCTGAATTTTAATGGATTGGTATTTTTTGTCTCCTATTTTTCCGTCTTCCTCCACCTCCATTCTCCGCTTTTTTTTCGTTTTTCTATCCACCGACTCCGACTCTGTCATTGTTATTTGTTCGAGGTCAGTCAGTCAGTCAGTCAGGCAGTCAAAATCCTCCTCCATCCCATCGGACCGGGAATACGTAACATGGTCTTGAGGACGGCCCCTCTGGCTTTGCCATGAGTCACAATACCCTGGGTTTTTCGCTTTTTCGTCTTTTCGTTTTTCGTTTTTTCTTCTAGGAACTGATGGATTTTTCCTTCTCTTTTTGTAATTTTCAAGTCTCAATTGTCCTGGAAACTCACACATCTAGAGGCTCCGTTCTGTTTTTTGTTTTCTTCTCCTCAAAATGTTTCTCTCTCTAAAAGCCATAAGATAATCTCTAAAAGTTGTCCGTCTATTAGTCATTGGCTTTACTAGTAAGGATATCCCATATTTCTCCCTTCTCATTAAAGATCTGGTGTTTGTTCACCCCATTCTCATGTCATTACACACATTCTACATTGTACATACATCCATCCCCAATTCCATGTTGTTTTTTGCCTTTGATGTCGTCTCGAGACCCGCCAAGATTACTAGTGCTAGTTAGTTGTATTAATTACAGTCTTTGGAGACTTTCTCTTGTTTCATCATTGTCTGGCGAAGGATTGACGTGGATTAAAGAGGGAATGGATGACTGAGACTTGGACTTTAGGTAATCACATGGTATTGTCAGACAATTCCCGGGCTATTTCGAGTTGTGGAGTATGTAGATATAAAGATATAAAGCGTCAAAGTTTTTGTACAATTTTTATCATTGGCTTAGCACTATCATTGCATTATTTATTTTTAAATTTTGTTATCAACAAGATAGGATATCTCTTATCAGTTCAGTAATCCAAACATACCCAAAAGCTCAGTCTACTCTAAAAGATATCTATCCAAATCTCTAGCAGCTAGCTCTCCTTTCGAAGTTCGTTTTTTTTTCTGTTTCACGCCACGCCGCCTGCTCAAAAAACTTGGCCCCGCCCCCTATTGGGCTCATGAAGAGGCGCGAGCCAGCTCAGTCATTAGTACGTTCAGCCCAACTTGAGCCTCCTCACACCCACGGTTTCTTCCCCCCTCCCCACAGCAATACCATGTCGAGCTACTATCATGAAGCTCAGTTTCTTATTTCTGATGGTGATAAGATGCGGTGAGTAGTTGAATTTGTTTCTCTCTCTTTCTCTCCGGCTTCTGAATTGAATGGTTAAAAAGGAGGCTAAGGTTGAAGCCCAAGCTCACCAAAACAAAACAGAGTCGGGTTGGGTTGGAGGAGGAGGAGGACGCGAAGGTGTCAATAATTCAAACGGTTTACTTATTCGTTCTCACTCCCTGCACTTCTCGCATGATTTTTTTCCGGAAATATGAAGAGATAGAGAAAGAAAAAAACGCCCGCTCGCCGAAAAGTCCAGCTCAGCCCAGCCAACTAACCAATACCTTGAGAAATTTCTTTTTCTTCTTTTTTCATTTTTTCCCATCTTCAAAACCATCTGTCCTTTCTCTTCTCAAGTATAATAGAGTAGCTTGTTTTGGTCTAGATTCGGTCTAGATTCCATAGTTCCCAAAAGCAAAACAAAGAACTGGACAAATATTGACACTTTTCTGGGTTCCAGGATTGACACGTATGCTGTAGGACGAAAGAACGACGACATGCAGCAAACCGAGCAGAACTTGAAGGGTACCATCTATGAGAATGTGAGTTAGACGATGGAAAAGTTGCTCTTTGCTCAGAAACGCACTTCGGCCTTCGGCACTTCCTCTTTTCCTTTTTTTGTAGCAAACGTGCTCTGAGATGAGACAAATTAATTTGAGAATTTGAGAAGCGGAAAAGAAGACGTGCATATGAAAAAAACCCGGGGGAAGATGACACATAACCCGAACCTGACACGGGGCACGCAATATGATGTTTCAGCTTGAATTATTGAAATCCAATTTGATCTGGAACGCCATCTTGTCATCTTTTTAAGGATTCCATGTTCCATTAGAATTAGAATTTTGACATTTCAAAGACATGTGTTCTTGATTAAATGTCATATGGAACATGATATATTAGCTTCGGGGACATGACATGGTACTCTCGCGCTAATTGGAACTGGTGTACGGGGGTACGTCGGCGGTTTCCACCTGTCTAAGGAGAATGGATATAGAGAACATTTCTTTGAGGTTGCGAAACGTCGCCCTGATATCTATCAAACGCATTTTGGGGGAAGCAGCCATAGTTTCCATCGTACACACCTTCCTCTTATGCACTTCTGCTGCTATCTATAATCTTTTTATTAAAAACGAAAATTTGTCGAGGGTGGAGGGTTGGAGGAAGAGAGAGGAGGAGGGTGAATCCACCCCATGCTTGAACTTTGGTCAAGTGTCCATCGGAGAATACGATATGGTGAGAAAATGCAAAAAACGCGCGTCAACTTATTCCGTAAAGCTTTTTATCGAGCGTGGGCTGATGGATAGTTGATGGGAAACTAAGTGGCTGAACGAATGATGTCATGCCATTCAAAAAGGGGCAAAGTGAAAAAAATACAATCCACATTACAGTTCACTTTGGTGTACGCTCTTCCGCTTTCCAATCATGACAACTCGTCATTAATGCTCATCGCGGGCTTTTATGCGTTGTTGTTCATGTTTGGGACATGTGGAAATGCGGCGATTCTGGCGGTTGTGCACCATGTGAAGGGACAGGATCCAAGGTCGAGACATAACACCACTTTGACCTACATTTGCATCCTGAGCATTGTTGACTTCTTGTCAATGTTGCCGATTCCAATGACCATTATTGATCAGGTTAGTTAGTCGTTAGTTGGATTGGATTTTAAACGAGAGTGCCTGATAAGACAAAAATGAAATTTTTTTTTTAGATCTTGGGGTTCTGGATGTTTGACACCTTTGCCTGCAAGCTGTTCCGTCTTCTCGAGCACATTGGAAAAATCTTCAGTACATTCATCCTGGTCGCTTTTTCAATTGATCGATACTGCGCAGTGTGTCATCCTCTTCAGGTGATATTTAGGATGATAAGGTTGGAGTAAAGTCATGTGTTATGTTCAGGTGCGTGTCCGGAACCAACGCACCGTGTTCCTGTTCCTCAGCATCATGTTTCTCGTGACTTGCGGAATGCTGTCGCCGATTCTGCTCTACGCTCATTCAAAAGTGAGGGAAACTTGCATTACATTCAGCAATTCATTATTTATACGTGTTTAAAGCAGCTTAATCAAGAGGAAAAAAGTGTGTCACAGGGTATCTGATTATAGGAACTCGTCATGCATGAAAAGTTCGATTTGGATCAAGAAGTCATCACACGTATGCACCTCTACAAATGCGTTGATGATCTCGGTCGCGAGCTGTTCGTCGTCTTCACCTTGTACTCTTTTGTTTTGGTGAGAACCAAAAGATTATAAGAGAAACGTCAATGAATATCTGTTCAGGCGTACCTGATGCCCTTGCTCTTCATGATCTACTTCTACTACGAAATGCTCATCCGACTCTTCAAACAGGCAAATGCAATTAAGCAAACTTTAGTGGGAAGAAGAAGCGCGGAAGACAAGAAGCTGACGATTCCAGTGGGACACATCGCCATTTACACCTTGGCCATCTGCTCCTTCCACTTTATCTGCTGGACTCCTTACTGGATCTCAATCCTCTATTCGTTGTACGAGGAACTGTACCAGGATGAAAGAGCAACTAGCTCCCCGCCAACCTACGCCTTCATTTACTTCATGTATGGTGTTCATGCCCTTCCGTATATCAACTCGGCTTCCAACTTCATTTTATACGGACTTTTGAATCGTCAACTCCACAATGCCCCCGAACGAAAGTACACCCGAACCGCGCCAGGAATTCGTCAACCTTCCCATGCCCTGACTACTAACACCCGACCAGAATGCAGCGAGCTTATCACTATCCGTAAGCCCCCCCCCTCAAAACTTGAATCCAGACAAAAATTTACAATCTTCAGCTACAAATTGCCGTCCAGATTCTCATTCTCGTGTGTCCACAATGTGCGTGTCTCCTGACAACAATAACTTGGTTCCCTCCATTCCAGCCGCAGCCGCAGCCCCAGTCCCAGTCTCCAATAACCACTTGTCGCCATCGCCATCCCTTCCGAAACGAGTTTGATTTTGACATTTAGCAACCGGGCAAAAACCATATCTTGTCAGGAAACTGCCAGCACAACTGTCGTCGTTCCAACTCCAATGCCAACAACTTCTACGATCGATTCGAACGATATCCTTCACTGGATAACCCCCGACACGGAATCTGTGGTTTTGTAATTTATGCTTTTCTTTTTATTTATTGATTTTATTGTCAAAAAAATAACGAAAAAATTACACAAAAAAATAACGAAAAAAAATGATATGACTGCTTTTCTGTTTCTTTTTTGCTTTTCTCCATTGTTCGCTACTGTAACGTTTCGCAACCACTTTTTTCCATCGTAAAATTGTGAAATAGTACCTTTAATTGAATCGACTTGAATTGAGTTGAATTGAATTGCCAATTTATGTACGATTGATCTCAATCTTTTACACCAATCCAATCCAGTGGCCAATTGCGCATGATTTTTTCCTTTCTTAACTGTTCATTTCTTCTTCTTCCTTCTTTTCCTCTCCTTTTCCCTGTCCTTATTCGAATAAAATAAAACCGTTTGCTAGCAGACCTTCCTTCCCGTCCCGCAACATTTTTCTGGTCCACCTGGTATGATTAACGAGCGAGCCCTCCCCGCCGGTGCTAATTAAGGGATTGAGATGATCCGGGCGACGAAGAAACGGACCACACACACCGACCACCCAGGTGGTGCTCATTACCGCTCTATTCTCGGTTCCAATTTGCAGATACCGCTTCCTTTTTACAATACACAACAACTTTTCTTTGAACAGTGCCGCAGCGGGGAATATGCTAACTAAGTGTGCGCTGGTATAATTAGGTAGGTGGACGTGAGGGATTACCGGAGAAGGTCCTTGTGATAAACACTTATCATCGTCACAAGGAGTACGCACTTTCACTAATTATTCATACCTTCTCGACCTTCTAAACCCTAGTCCCGCCTATGTGCGTGTGGAAACTTGGCAATAACCAGAAAACCCCCTGGCCGGTAGAGCCTCCACCATGTCTTGCCATCTATCAAATGTCCACTGACAGCCGCTCTCGTTTTGCTCCACTTTGCCATGTTCTCCTCGTTATAATGACTTCTCGAACACCTCACTTATTCATTTTCTTTCTCTTAACACACTACGGGCCCTTCTCTCGCCCTGGTTTTTCTCGGGCCCACCCCCACCATACCAACCATCTGTTGGCATACGCCACTTCCGTGGCAGGTGCCTTTGTGCGCTGGAGACGCGCGGCATAATGCTCACCTTCCCGCCCATTTTCTAACCGGGCGTCGGTCCAGGGGGGGAAAGCTTCGGACCTAACCTAATATTGCTCATTGCCTATTGTCAGATTAGTAGGTAGGCCAGGGGGGACGGAACGCACAATGTGGTTCCTGTTTGGTTTATTCATTTGTTCATTTGAATATTGCTGTTTCGAGTATTTTTACATTCCATTGAACGTATCCTTGAGTGCTTGAATTTGTTTTGTACCATATCCTTTAGAATTTTATTGCTCTAGAATATTCTCGAATTTTGACGGTATGACCAATACCATGATCCATTTCCAAATAATAAAAACTTACTATTTTGCAATGCTTAGTGAGAAAAAGCATCTAAATATCCGGTAAATTGTTTGAAAATTGTGATGTTTCATCCGCCTTTAATCGAGTCATCGTATTTCCTGTTTTCCTTCAAAACCTTCACATACATCCTATGTACATCTAAAAAAATTTTTCAAATTGATTTTTCTCCTAAATTTTCTCCCTTTTTTCAAACCCCCATTTACCCAATTTACTCCGTACCATCAGCTTAGCCGGGCTTTGCTCGGCTCGCCGAGAGACAATAGGCGCTTCACGTTTAATTGGCTGGTTGGCACGGCACCACCAGCCACCCCCTTCTCGTACCTACCTAAGCTTAACGAGCTACCCCAACCTTACCCTTTTCCCCACTTTTCTGAAGCCATAGCAACCTTTGTTCACATTTTTCTTTCCTATTTTTGCATTGATTTTCTCATCACTTTTGAAATTCTGAGTTTCCTAGTTTTTAGCTTAAAATCATGAGTGAAATTTGGCGAGCTGCATGCCTTCACATGCTCATATCATTTTTGATGATACATCAAGGTCAAGCAAAAGAAAAAGAGAGATTTGGTAGGTCAAATGTCTATTTTGCTTCTTATCCTTCCTTAACTTGGTAACGTTTCAGTGGAAAGAGTAGACTGTATCGCTGACAGCTTCACTGTGGTGCTGAACAAGTCAGATCCAGAAGTTATGAAGATGATCTCAAACCCAAAGTCCCAACCAGTGGTAGGAATCGAATCTCTTTTGAAACATAAGAAAAGTTTGTCATTAAGGTGTACGTCTACGGCCATAAAACTCGTCACCCTTGTGGAACATCCATGAAAGACGAGAAAGGTCTCACTAATTACAACCTGACAATTCCATATGGAAGCGAGTGCGATGTAACTCTCACTGACTTGGTAAGCTGAGAAATGAAAATGTGATTGACCTATATGCAAATTGTGTCGTTTTCTCTTCAGCCGTTCCATCGCTACGCCGAGACGACGGTTGTACTGGAGGATAACGCGGACTTGTCATTCGGAAAAACGACAAGACTCAATCATGTGTTCTGCTTGTATACGAGAAGTGTGAAGACCATTCGATTTAGTGATGTGTCCAAGTACGTTTTCCTTTAGTTTTTGGTAGTGTTACTATTGATTCGTTTCAGTGGCCATGAAGTAATCGCTTCTACCGGTGGAAAACCTAAGCCAAAGGTTGAGATGTTGTTCCGAAGCACTGATAGTGGAAAGACCCTTCAAGCGGCTAGGGAAAACGACTATGTCGAGTTTTTCATTGCATTGTCTCCAGATTGTAAGTTTTTGAGGTGCTGTGACGAATGTAAACGGAACTTTTAGCTGCGTACCATGGTATCTCACCGAAAGAGTGTACATTCAGCGATCGTGAAGATATCAGTGCCCCGGACGCCAAGAAGATCACTTTTGTACAAGGAGGGTGAGTAATAGTAATCCGACAGATTGTGTCTTTCAATTTGCGTTTCCCGCAACCGCACGCACACGTGTCATTAATTTCAATTTCAATCTTATTTTGTTTTCCCAAACGAACGAACACCCAGCATACCATTTCATTTCGCTTTCAATTTCTCAGCGGGAAACATAAACATGAACGTGTATGTGTGTGCTTCGCAAAATCCAATCTACACAGTGATTAAAATGCGCACGCGCGCGCTCGCAAGCTGCCCTCCCCACCTCTGCCTGTTCCTAAACCCAATATCTCGTGAACCTAATAAAAATTTGGTGCAAATTTGGCAGGTGTCCAGTGAATGGCATGAACGACATAATTGACCCATTGGCAAACGTGAACGACCAAGTGAGTTGGATTTATGTTCCTGTTCCTGAGAAGCTTTCGGCTCAGTCAGTAGGCTAACTAGTCTAACTAACTCGAGTTCAATCAAGTTTACTCGACTGGAAAAGGAAAAGGGAACCGAAACGTTACCTAATTTGCAAATCGTTCAGATCTACTTCTCCAAATTCCGCACCTTCCGCTTTGGCAACCAGAGTACTGTCTTCGTCCATTGTCAAGTACAAGTTTGCCTCAAAAAGGAGGAATGCTCCAAGGTAATAATGAATCATCATATTATTTGATGTATATGATTCATTCAGACATGCTACAAAAAAGTTAGCGACTCAAACCTGACCGCCGAACGTCTGCGTTTCCGTCACAAGCGCAGCATTGAGGCAAGCGAAGGAGTATCAACGCGGTTGAAGCGGTCAACACAAAATGATGCGGACACCGGGTCTCTTGACTTGACCAACTCTCTGACCGTTGTCAGTCAGACCGAATCTGTTGAATGTAAGGGTGCTAAGAGCCAATAGAAATGCGAATAGTTTGCTTCTTTCAGTATCTTCCTTGGCCAGTTCAAACTCTTCCCCAGTTGCCGTCGCAAAATCAGCTGCACCATCTAGTTACTCCCCAGTCCCCTACAGCACTTCCTATCCTAGTGAGCAACGCCGGGAACCTTGCACTAAAGGAGCAGAGTTTGGGTTCACACCACTGCTACTTCTCGCGATTTTGTCAGGACTTTTGGTGATCTCCACTGGAACCGCAATTTTCTTCGCTTGCAAGTTGAAAAATGTTACTAAGGTATGTCATATAGAGGGCGACATTTCGCAACCCTCATATTTTTTTAGAAAGACTCCTTCGACATGATGTCGGCCTTCTCAAACCCAACCGTCAACATGCCGGTCACCTACTCCCACTACCAACGATCCGCCTATAACGCCACTGTCGATAGCTTATATCGATGAAATACCGCAATGGCAGTCTTATGTTCCTATTTATTCCTCCAAACCATACAAATCTTTCATTATTTCTTTCAATCCATCTGATGAACAGCACACGGTCATTTTTCTCATTGTTTTCCATTTCCATCTTAGAAATCGTCGTAACTCGTATTGTTTTTCCTACAATTAATTGAAACTATTAGTTCAGTTTCTGTTTCTCAGAATCAAATCTTCCTCCTCCCTCAAGCCGGAACTGAACCTAACCCAAATCCATTACATTTGATTTAAGGAAACTGATTTGTTACATGTCACTGCAATTGATGACTCATTTTCAATTCCTTTCCCTAATTGTAACTTCTCGGCTTCCTTACTTCCTCAGGCATGTTATCTCATTCGAATTACAAGTTTTATAGCAATAATTCTACTCCAATTCATCGTTTTGCATTATGAAATCAATCTTTCTTTCGTATTTACTGTCATATATAATAAATGTGTTTTCTGTCTTGTCCAGTCATCAATTTCTTCTTCTCTGGACGCTATCCTTATCAATTCAATGAGTCAGTCTATACAGTTAGAGGTGGAGGGGGGGGGGGTATCAGTTGTTTATAAGGAATGGAATGGGAAAAAGATTGGAACACTTGAGTTCTCCCTTTGATTTTGAATTTTCTGGTTCTTCGTTTTTTTGTTGGAAATATTCCTCCTTTCCAAGTCCATTTACCACATGGGAAAAAAAGAAAAATGAATAGCCATTGAGGCTGATGTGAGGTCAGATAGAAATTGTAATTGAAGTTGTTATAATTCCTTCCATTCTTCTCGCCTCCTTCTCCTCTTCTTCCTCCTTCCATTTCAACGGACCGGATCCAAATCAAATCCCTCACAGTTTTGACGTCCTTGACGTTGACGTGGACGCTGGCGTTCACAACTAATCTGACACTCTTCCCCTTTTTCCTCTTCTTCCCCCCTTCTTTCCGACGACGACGAAGACGACGACGACACCAACAAAAAAGTGGCCGGCGATGAAATATGCATGGCTGTAGTGTACCTCTTTCCCGTCTTCTCCCTTTCTCATTTTCCCTTTCAGAACCGTCCGAAAACCAAGGTGGTCAAGTCGAAAAAAGCCTACGATTGTTGCTGCGTTCTCCGTTCCGCGTTCCATTCTCCCCTTCTCTTTCCTTCAACCTAAAGCCCTTAAGGGCTAGATTTGCCTTAGTAGTACCACATTATGATAATTGCAATTCTCTTGTGGCTTTTCTCTGTCCTCTTTGCTATTCCCTCCCCTTCTTCCATCATCCGCTCGCTTTCCATTCCAATCCCATTCGAAACATCAAATGGCAGTTCAGCTCAGCTCGAGATAACCAAATCGACAGGCCAGAAGGGTGGCGCCAAGTCGAAATGTGGTAGAAACCAATTTAGGCCATTGCCCATCTGTCACTGGTTGCCCTCCATGTCTTCAAGATTGATGTTGTTGTCATGACCACTTGGATTTCGCTTCCCATCCGCTATCTGTCTCGCATTTCCGATTCCGAGTCGTTTCCGAATCATTTTTGAATTAGTCATTGCATTGAAGTTGACGCAATTCCTACTTTTGACCCTAGTTGGATTGATTGCCGTTGACTGATTGATAACTTTGGAACAATTTTCTACTATTCGGTTGCAGAACGTCGTAGTGCAATAAATCTCAAATAAAAACTAAAACTCTGTCTAACTCACAGCCAACATGAAAGTTGTGAAATTCAATTATCGTTCATTTTTCTGTTCATTAGTCATCCAACATCATTTCACAACTTGCGCAACACAGAAACTGCCCGGTTTGTCTGTCGGTCATCAAACTCTAACCCAATTCGTTTCGGTTCTATTTGATCATCAGCTAAACACGCAAACCCCTATTCTAGACTCCTTGCAACAAATCTTTTCGCTTTGTCCTGTTTTTTTTCGGTTTTTTTTTTAAACTGAGCCCAGCTTGATTCGTTTTCCAAACAACCTTTTTGCACTTTTCCGATTTTGGGTTTGGATTTTGCAGTGGAGTGTAGTGGTGGTTTCTTTTCTATCTTCTCGAAATCTTGAACTACCCAGCCCTAAGTGTCAGGCTCATTGAACATTGAACCAAAATGAACCAAAATGAAATGAAATGAAAGGAAGGAAATTGAGAATGAGACAGAAATGCAAATGGGAGGAAGAGAAGAATAAGGAATGAGGGAAGCGGAGGGGGGAATGGGAAGTGAGCCGTCATGCCGAACGGCTCGGTCATTTCATGTTACCCCTTCCTCCCGGCTCTCCCTCTCTCTCTCTCTTTCTTTCCCTTTCTTTCGTCCATTCCATTCCATTCTGCTTCCAAGACTTGCACTTGAATGGGAGGGACGGCTGGACCTTCCCCTTCCCGCACAGACGCCATTTACTCCCTTCCAAGACTCTGCCTCTTCCTCTTCTATCTATCTATCCGTCAAGCCGTCCCGTCCCGTCCGTCCGTCCGTCCTTCTTCACAATTGGTCACTCTTATTTTCATGCCATTCCCTCGATTCCCTCGATTCCACCCATTCTACCCACCCAAAACACCCTCTTGCGTCCAAATCTTCAGACCGCCCATGTTGTGTGGACTTAATCGCCTATTTGTCACTGCGCACATCTTTCCGGTCCCCATTTGCCTAAATACTAAATCATTTCTCCCCTGCCCACTTCTTATACCATCACTTCTAACGATCATCGGCATATAGTAACAATTATGAAACTGAAAATTACCTTGTTTTCTTTTTCAGCCGTCCATCCGTCATTAGTTGACTGTAGTTGAGATGCCCCGATCTTCATTTGCAATGTCAACTTTCTGTTCATTATCATATTCCATATTCCTTGTCTCTCTCCCACACCATAATTATCATATCAATCAAACACCCTTTGATATGCGCATTTTATCAGTGTATTCTATCACATCAAACAGCCGCTATTTTGGCTCTATATGAGGTTCTCAATACCACGACGTTTTGCAACCAGTGCGTCTTGCAAGAACCGTTAACCGCAACCCATTCAAATTCGAAATCTGGCATTTCATCAATCTGACTCACTCAAAAACGGAGTCATGTTGTTCTGCGCGCGAAAAACGGAAAACGAAAGAACAGAGTCAAAAAAAAAGAAAGCGACCAGCGATGAAGGTTACGAAATACAAGTTGACTGACTTAGACGCGTGATTCTCCTATTTTTCCCTAGCCTGGCCTAGCGCAGAATATTTGAAAGCTTACGAAACATGTTTTCTGTTTTTTTTTCGTCTGAATGCGGACTTGGCAAGACGACGACAATTGGTTGGTTCTATTTTATAGTTTTATGACGTGGCAAGTGACCTTTTTCACTTTTCACTTTCCACCTTCTCCCGTTTAGTGATCACTTTGTCGTTGCCGGACGCCGACAACAGGTAGGGAGTACAATTGGAAATTTAGTGCTTTAGTACCTTACCGAATCCGACCGATAAATAGACAATTTCCTTCAATTCCGCCCGATTTTATGAATAACTGAACAGTTGTCAAACCAAATCTCTCCTTCTCTCCCTCTCCGTACATTCATTTCATTTCCACTCGAAACAAAAGAATGGAACGTAGTTCTCGACTTCTCCGTATTCACGGAAGTATTTCTTCCAAACACTTTGATACTACCCTTCTCTTCTCGAAACTTCGCCGCAGTAGAAGCAACCAAAAACGTAAGGTTTTGGGTTTTAGTAATATGAACATGTATTAGTATTCATATGTAATGAGGGAGAATATTTGTGCAGATAGTACACCCCTTGGCCCGGCTTATGAACAATTCTATTATTGTCCCCCCTTGCCTCATTCTCGCCTCTAGTCATTGTTGATTAATTGAAATTGGATATATCCCCCTTCCCCCTCCCTCCCACTTCTTCACCCCTCAAGGCCCTGCCGCTTGTAACATAATAGGTAACCCAATACATATGGTGCCAAAATCGAGCATTTATTCTTTTCCCCCAGAACCAAATTTGTCCGTCTCATTCTTACTCTCACTCTCATTTTTGATTTATACAAAGTGACCAGCCAGTTGGTGAGAATTATTGCGAAATTTCGGCTATGAAAATCAGAAATCGACAAATTCAACGTGCCGCTTTTGTCTTTCCATGTCATTTTTTCCTTTCCAACACCGCCAACACAAAATATGAGTCAGATTTGATCAAAAACGAGTGGGGGCTGGGGCAGCATGCCAGAATCGTCAGAAACAGAAGAAACTAAGAATTGTTCTAGAGCGACATAAGAAGAAAAAAACAATAAAAATGAGTCATTGCTTTGATACAAACATAGGCCCCCGGAAACCCCGCCTCACGAGCACCATAAAAGTTTCTCGAAACTCAACGCCTGTTCTCTTGCAAAACGCACCATGTCGTCACGTTATTCCTCTTACTCGTCTCGTTACGGTGGAAGTCGGGATTACGGCTTGAGTTCGTCAAGCTATACGAGTCGGGACAGAGATTCTAGCAGCTACAGGGACTCTAGTTACTCATCTCCGAAATATTCATCTACTAGACCAAAGTATACTAGCTATGCCTCCAAGTACTCCACGGATCTGGGAAAATCGTTTGATAGTAAGCCATGTTTGGGGAGGGTTAATTTCCATTTTGTTTTGCTTTCCTTTGCAACTTCTAAACTTTCTGCTTAGTTTTATGATATTCAAGAAGATTTTTCATTTTTCATTTTTTAGAAATGGAGGACTACACTGCTGCCCCAATTGCCAAGGACGAGATCGAGGAGCTGTCCTATGATGGTAAGAGAAGAACTATTTCGCAATATCTATTTTTCCAATTATAATATTTCCAGCCAAGACCCCAACCGACGATGCTCACCCGGAGGTTCTCCAGGAGAGCCAGATCTCCGACTTTGTCGAAGACGACTCCGACAAGCCAACTGAGATCGAGGAGGTGAAGCTCACCCTGGCCTCCGAGGTCGATGAGCCGGAGGAGGAAGATGAAGAGGAGGATGAGGTGCGCAAGGCTCAGGAACTTCTGGCGTCCAGCACCCAGATCCGCGACGCTTCTCCGGTGGCTTCTCCGGTTCACTCCCCGGTCAAAGAGGTGTCCTTCATTGCTGAGACTTTTGGCGCTCAGGAGAACAAGAGCGAGGCGGAGAACCGCACTCCAAGCCCCACTGTGCTTAATGCCAAGGTAACAGCATTTGTTGTAAAATTCTATTCTCAATTTGTGCTGTTTCAGAAGCTCGGAGGCATTCCATGGCCGCCAAAAGCTAGCGATGACGTCAAGAAGGACGGTGGAGATACCGATGGACTTCCGAAGAGTATGTCTTTCAAAATAAGCAAGATCAATGAAAATTTTAAACATTTTCAGAGCGTGTGAGCGATCTTATCGCCCGTTTTAATATTGGCATCGTCGACGAGGCGAAGAAACAAGATTCGACCTACAAATCTGAGTATGGAGCCGGAACGAACGTTGGAAAGGTTCAGACTCATCAGTTTGCCTAAATTGAAGTCCAAATTCAAATTCAATATCTCCATGCCAATTTGATTAACAACAAAAATTTCTAAAAAATTAAAAAAAAAAAAAAAAATTTTGCTTTAAATTCATTTTATTCAACCAATTCCATTCTAATACCACCTAAACCATTTCCCGCTTTTTTTTAAATGCATTTAATTTTTTTTCTTAAAATATATATATTTATTAATCGAAATCTTAATTAAGCATGTATCGTTTATTATTTTTTCGATGGGATAAGGGGTAGGTAGAATAGCCGACTCAATGGGGATCTGCCGTCGGGAGAATGACGGACCTGGAAAAGAAAGATAGAGATTTTGACATCAGAAGCGATTCAAAGTGACGTTTTCAAAAAAAAAAAAACATCACTAAACAATTTGGTAAACATTTGAGATTGAGGATAGTAGACAAAACGACAAATGGGTCTTGACACGAAAATGAACTTTGAACCCTGAACCTCTAGTCTACACATTTCTAAATAGAAGAGACCAAAGAGAATCTAGTAGCAAAATTGTAAAAATTTGAAGAAAAATGCGAAAAGACACATAAATCAGAAAGGACTACATCATGGTATCCGCAGCCCGCTTCTCCACAGAACTTCCAATA
>LR564026.1:0-15044 GCA_900536345.3 Caenorhabditis sp. 39 LS-2015 | reverse complement strand
TTCCCAAAGTTTTTCAGATAATTTTCAGATACCTCAACACATAATCGCCTTCCCCTTCCCCCTGTCCAAAAAACTTCTGGTCAAACAAATCACACTTGCTCCAACTTTTGCAGCGGCCCAATACATCAGTGTAATTGACGCGCTAGCGATCAAAATAAATGTTCAATTGGAATGATTCCATTGGATTTTGCTCAAAAAACGTCCGAGGGCAGCTGCTCGTTTTCGTCGCACTGAGACACGTACTAACTCGGAAAGATTAGATTCTCGTTCGGCAGGGTTCGGGTTCGGAACAAAAAAACGTTGAAGATGAGATGAGAAGAACGAGGTAGACTAACAGACACGTTTCGGAAGATTTATTGGCAATTCCTCGTTGGAAGTGGGGAGTTTGATCAAGTTGGTGATGAAGGAATCAGAACAGAAAACTGAGGATGGAATATTAATTATTTCCAGATAGTTTGCATTTCCGATCTGAATGAAGAGCTGTAACTTTTGAAATTTTTGAAACACGTATACTTTGTTGTTCCTCTCAACTTTCTGATTTTCGATCCATACCCGAAACACAGTCCGTCCGCCCTCGCTTATCCCCAAACTTCTCAGGTTTCCCCCCTTCCGCCTTCCCCCATTTCACTTCAAACTTTCCCTTCTTCACGGTTTGCAATGTTGTTTTATTTAAAAGTTTAGAATGACCAGTATCCATCCAGTTCAAGTTCTAAAATTCTTGCACTTCTAAAGAATACTCATAAAATTTGCTCTTTGAGTTGAGAGACAAGGGCCTGAGGTCACGGAAACATCTGGATAGTACTACAGTAAAGAAGTGTCCTTTAATTGGCTTTCAATCTAAAAAACCGAACGCGAATTGAGTCAGATGGGCTACAGCTGCATGCACTTTCCATTTTCTCCATATTTAAGGGTCCAGGCGTCTTTCGCAACTCTTAGCTTATCCTTGCTCCGTTTTCTCATCCAATTTGATAAATCTTTACCTGTCACCTATTCTTCTTCTCCTCCCATTGCTCCTGCTGCTTTTTCATTGGGGATTTTCTGGATTGAAGAGAGAAACAAAGATAAGATAGCGGCGTGGCGTCGAAATGAATCATACCAGTGATTTGTGAGAACAGATACCCTTCCGTTTCTCATCACAGCGGTCACGCACCTCGGAGCACTGGCCGCTGGCGGCGACAGCAACAGCAAAAATATTAGGCGAGAGAGGAGGAGGAGGAGAAGTGTGAAGGTGAAGGAAGGAAGCGTTGCGGATGGTAATTAATGAGTTCGGTTAGCCTCTGTACTGCAACGTGTCAGGATCGGTGCGATGCGCCTCTGGCGTCTCGTATCTATCTTATTATCAAGCTTTTGCTGCTCTTATCAAATTCGCTTTCCCCTGCTCGCCTCCATTTTTCTTCTCACCTCTTGCTTCTCCTGGGGGCTCCTCAGACAGGCTGGATGGACCTGGGGGCGCCTCCTCAAGAAACCAGCCACACCTCCCCCACCGCTGCATACAAAACACAGCCCTTCCCCTTCCCCTAGGCTCCGCCCACTCTGGCTATTCAACAGGGCCAAGGCGCTTTCACTCTTCAGTCAGCTCGAAACTTGCAGTTCTTGTCCTTGAGTACCGTTTTTCAATTTAGCCTTGTTAATCATCATCTTATATCTTTGAAAATTAGCTTGAAACTTCAATACCTCAATACCCAATCCAGTTTATCTTCCAGGTTCTGTTCCAACTCTACCTGGTTGCTAACAAGTTCCCAATCGCCCAATCAAACTTCATCATGGGACGTTGGAGTCCTCCGTGGGCCTTACTAGCCCTCGGCATCCTTTTACTCTTCACCCCATGCACAACAAACACTGACGATAAAAATGACCCGACTGGAAAATCCTCCCTCGCCTTTGTCTTCGATATCACTGGATCCATGTTCGACGACTTGGTTCAAGTCAGAGAAGGAGCTGCGAAGATCTTCAAAACCGTCATGGCTCAGAGAGAGAAACTGATCTACAACTACATCATGGTACCGTTCCATGACCCATGTAAGTTTTGTGTTTTCAACTGTGGTCCCTATCCAACTCTCCCAAAGATCCTCCCATCGGCAGTGGCCGATGAGCGGAAAAAAAACGCCATCACTCTTTCTTCACACGGCCGTGATAAATTCACGTGCTCGGATTGTAATTAATCTTGCACTCCTCGTTGTTGCTGATCTGATCTGGCCGACGGAGATGGACCAGATCCGATATCACATCATCTATACACAATTCGATGGAAAAACAATTGAAATTATTATATCAATCTCGGCTCTGGCTCTTTTATCATCTTTGCCGTTTGAAAAAAATGCTAGCCGGACAACTGTCTATCAGTTCCATCGCACTGCCAAATAAAAAAAAAACGGACAGGCGCTCTCAACTTCCTACCTGGCGCTTGTTACACTGGGAAAGGTGGAGGAGCAATGAGATTTGAACACAAGGGCTCTTTATCAAATTTTTGACGCTAGAGAAGCCACTGGAAGATATATAGCCGGGTTTTTCAGATTTGGGAGAGATCATCAATACCACGGACTCAACGTACTTTATGCGTCAACTCAGTAAGGTGTACGTCCATGGAGGAGGAGATTGTCCCGAGAAGACACTAACGGGTAAGTCTCGTGTACATTAACTTTTTGTTCTCATGAAAAAAAATTAGACGCCCTAGAAGGAAGGAAGGGTCAGTGTTTGTTTTGCTAGCAGATCCTCTTCTCTCCTCTCTTGTCAAAATGTTTTGTTGCCAAATTTGGTGCGAAGAATAAGAAGAATTGTGTGTGAAATGGCGAAATGAAATGCGCGACGAAAGTGCGTCTCGCGCAATTGCTTCTTTACTCACGGCGGCAAGGTGCAATGGGCCACGACACCTGGTCGAAAACGGTCTTAGAAGGAAGGTGTTGAGTCAGATTTGAAAGGGAATGAATGGAAGTTGGTAATTGATAAGGTTTGGTACTTTTGTAGTAACGTAAAGCATTGAGAACTTAATTGAGTTTTTGCAATCTTAGAGTGAATAGAAAAACTACAGTAGCCTTCTCCCTTTTCCCTTTTCCCTTCTCCTTCTTCCTCCTTCCTGTTCGTTTTGCTTTGTCCGTTCCGCAATCCATATATCACCCTGTCAAATGAGAACCACATGGCGTGGAGTGGAGCGGAGCCACAATGACCCCAAACACATGAAACCACACAGCATACCACTAATTTCTCCCTTCGTCTCCTTTATCTATTCGATATTTCCCCCTTCTACATCTTGGAGTAGTTATAAGAGGGTTACTAGGGGGAAGAAGCAAGATGCGTTCCGATATGTGTCCCTTAACCAATTGAAATATAACACCACAGATGTGACTGATCAATTTCACGTTTTGAATCACATTCGGCAGAACAGGAAGGGAGGAAGATTTCGGTGGATGTGGATGGAAGTGTAAAAACTTTCCGGAAAAGATTGAATTTTGATTCTAATTTGTGAAATTTGAAACCACCGATTCTAAGAGGAAGAAGTATGTAGAAGCGGAACGAAGTTCGGCTACCCCTTCCCGGCCCCTTTGAAACGGAAAGAGGAAAGAGAAGTATTGACGGAGAAACGGGGAACACAGGCAGCACCATGTTGTAAATCCTTTGAAGGCTATCATAACATTTGCGCACTTTACAACTTAGCGTAGGATTGCGCAACTACTATAAAGAATCATGCATCAACATTCGGCAACATAAAGGGACAAAATTGTTTTTGCAGGAATTCTGAAGGCCCTCCAGATCTCATTGCCGTCTTCCTTTGTCTATGTCTTCACTGACGCCAGATCAAAGGATTATCATTTGGAAGATGAAGTTCTCAATACCATCCAGGAGAAGCAAAGTTCAGTGGTTTTTGTAATGACAGGAGACTGCGGAAACCGAACTCATCCCGGATTTAGAACTTATGAGAAAATCGCCGCGGCATCGTTCGGACAGGTGTTTCACTTGGAGAAAAGTGACGTGAGCACTGTTTTGGAGTACGTGAGACATGCCGTGAAGCAGAAGAAGGTTCATCTGATGTACGAAGCCCGGGAGCGCGGAGGAATGGTCACTAGACCGATTCCAGTTGACAAACATCTTTCGGAGTTGACAATTTCACTTTCTGGAGATAAAGATGACTCTGACAACCTGGACATTGTACTCCGTGACCCTGAAGGCAGAACTGTCGACAAACGACTCTACAGCAAAGAAGGAGGAACAATCGACCTGAAAAATGTGAAACTCATTCGACTGAAGGATCCAATGCCAGGAATATGGCAAGTCAACACCAATTCACGACTGAAACATACCATTCGTGTTTTCGGACATGGTTCTGTCGACTTCAAATATGGATTTGCTTCCCGGCCACTGGATAGAATTGAGCTGACTCGACCAAGACCAGTTTTGAATCAAGATACCTATCTCCTGGTGAACATGACAGGACTTATCCCACCAGGAACTGTGGCTGAGATTGATCTGGTTGATTATCATGGTACGTTTAGAAGAAAACGATTTGTTTTGTCGAGAACAACACAGAAAACAGAAAACAAAAACAAAAAACAGCTGGCAATAGTGCAAAATTTGCGTTGCGGTGTTTGCGGACACGCAATCGCGCCACACGTTTTTTTTTGAATTATTAGACGCAAATCATATATATATTTTTCTCTTTTTCTTACTGTTTCAACCAAGAATCATTCCAGGACATGCTTTGTACAATGCAGTTGCGTCTCCCCACCGTACCAACCCAAACATGTACTTTGTTGGCCCATTTGTCCCACCGAAAGGTCTTTTCTTCGTCCGAGTCAGTGGATATGATGAGGAAAACTACGAATTCCGACGCATTGCTCCCACTGCCATTGGAAGTGTAGTTGTTGGAGGACCACGTGCTTTCCTAGCACCATTCCATCAAGAATTCGTCGGAAGAGATCTTAATCTGTCATGTACTGTGGAAAGTGCTTCGCCGTATACGATTTACTGGGTGAAACAGGGAGATGAGATTATGGGAGGACCACTTTTTTATCAGTGAGTTTCATAGCAACAAATTTCATGGATAAAGGTTTTCTTTTAGCAACACTGATACATCTGTCTGGACGATTCCTGAATTGTCACTGAAAGACGCAGGAGAATACGAGTGTCGTGTCATTTCGAACAATGGAAACTACAGTGTGAAAACTCGAGTTGAAACTAGAGAATCACCACCGCAAATCTTCGGAGTTCGAAATGTGTCCGTCCCACTTGGAGAGACCGCCTTCCTCCACTGCCCTACTAGATCAGCAGGAGAAGTGGAAATCCGATGGACAAGATTTGGTGCAACTGTGTTCAATGGACCAAATACTGAGAAGAATCCGACTAATGGAACTCTGAAGATCTATCATGTCACCAGAGGAGACGCTGGAGTTTATGAGTGCTTGGCTAGGAATGCTGGAGGAATTAGTACACAGAAGATGAGATTGGATGTAAGAAGAACATGTATTGGACAGAAAACTCAATTTTGATTTATTTTTAGATAATGGAGCCACCGACTGTAAAGGTATCTCCGAAGGATATCTACTTCAACATGCGAGACAACATCAATATCACTTGCGAAGCAAATGGAGACCCTAAACCTGAACTTCATTGGTATTTCAGAGGGAATCGACTTGTCAACTCTCACAAATATCGGATTGGATATGAGTCAAGTAAGTTTCTATGATTCTATGATTCAAAGGAAAACAAAGCGCTTTAGAATCATTGTACGTCCAAGACGCAACGCACCATGACGAGGGAACCTATGAGTGTCGAGCCATGAGTCCTGCTGGACAAGCACGTGACACCACTGATATGAGCCTGGCAAGCCCCCCAAAGGTTGAAATCATCCAAAACAAGATGATGGTTGGACGTGGAGATAGAGTGTCATTTGAGTGCAAAACTCTTCGTGGAAGCCCGCAACCTAAGATCAGATGGTTCAAGAATGGAAACAACCTCATCAAAACTGACGCGTACATCAAGGTTACTGACGGACAGCTTCATATCATGGGAGTCAGGGATGAAGACGCTGGAGCATATTCTTGTGTTGGAGAGAATATGGCTGGAAAGGATGTGCAAGTGGCTAACCTGTTGGTTGGAAGAGTTCCATCTATTGTCGACTCCCCGCACACTGTCAAGGTGAACATTGAAACCCAAGTGACCCTCCAATGTATTGCCACGGGAATACCAAAACCGGAGATTGAATGGATGAAAGGAGGAGTGTCAATCGGAACTTTGGATAACCCGAGATACAACCAACTTGCGGATGGTAACCTTCAAATCTCTGATGCTCAAATGGAAGACCAAGGACAGTTTACTTGCATTGCCAAGAACACTTATGGACAACAATCCCAGACCAAGACTCTCGTGCTGACAGGATTGGTGTCTCCAGTTCTGGGACATCTTCCACCGGAAGAGCAGTTGATTGAAGGACAAGACTTGACGCTTTCCTGTGTCGTTGTGCTTGGAACTCCCAGACCAACGATTGTCTGGATTAAGGATAACAAGACGGTGGAGGAAGGACCAACTATCAAGGTTTTTATTTTTTTCAGAATCAAATTAAAAAGAAACCTTTTTTGTAGATTGAGGGTGGTGGTTCTTTGCTTCGACTTCGCGGTGGAAACCCGAAGGATGAGGGTCAGTACACATGCGTTGCAGTTTCACCAGCTGGAAACACCACTTTGGTTGTCAATGTTCAAGCGATAAGTAAGTGAAAAGCCGCATGATGCATGGGTGAAAGACGAAACACGATGACGAGTGATTTCTTCTACTCCTATTCTATTCTTTTTGCCCTTTGCCCATCCCCCATTTCTCCGTTTTTTCTTCACAAAACCTCCCTCCTTTTCTTCTTTGTCTTCATTGCATGATGTGTGTGTTCAGAGAAGCCAGAGTTCGTGATGCCGATCCACGGGGAGAACGTGAAGCCGTCAGTGCCGGGAATGGAGGAGAGCCACGTGGCATTGGTGAATTCCACACACGATGTGTTGGACGGAGATGGATTTGCAATTCCGTGTGTGGTTTCGGGAACTCCACCACCAATTATCACTTGGTACTTGGATGGAAGACCGATCGCGCCGAATAGCAAGGATTTCGCTGTTCTGGTAAGAAAAACTCCGAAAAATGAGAGAGAGAGAGAGAGAGAGAGATTTCAACCTAAAAATTCAGCCTGACAACACTCTCCTGGTCAAGAAAGCCGACAAATCGTACTCTGGAGTGTACACCTGCCAAGCAACAAATACCGCTGGAGACAATGAGCAAAAGACCACAATTCGGATCATGAACACGCCAACCATCTCTCCTGGACAAAGTTCATTTAACATGGTTGTCAATCAAGCCGTCACCATTCCCTGCGACGCGTTCGGTGATCCAAAACCAAAAATCACTTGGCTTTTGGACGATAAGCCGTTCACGGAAGGAATTGTGAATGATGATGGATCTTTGACCATTCCAGAAGTCAATGAGAAGCACCGCGGAGTTTTCACTTGTCATGCACAGAACGCCGCCGGAAATGACACCAGAGCAGTTACACTGACCATTCACACAACACCGTTTATCAATGCGGATGTAAGTCGTGGTTGCGAAACGTCGCAAATTCCTAAACTTCTAGTTTTACCCTGATTTTTCATCTCTGATTTTCAGAACCAAGACAAGGTTGCTCTTCAAAACGAGACAGTCGTTCTGGAGTGTCCGGCTCAAGCACTTCCGCCACCTGTCAGAACCTGGACATACGAGGGAGAGAAAATCGACTCGCAACTCATTCCAGTGAGCATTCCATTCTATTACAACTAACAGAATTACGAAATTTTTCTTTGTTCAGCATACAATCCGTGATGATGGAGCACTGGTCCTTCACAATGTCAAACTGGAAAACACTGGAATGTTCACATGCCAAGTTTCTAATCTTGCTGGAGAAGATTCACTGCAATACACCCTACAGGTATGCTCAGTCCGCTAGTGCTCGAAATTCTGTTTTTTCTTTATTTTTTTCAGGTCCATGAAAAGCCAAAGATCATCTCGGAGACCCCTGGAACTGTCGATGTTGTGAAGGGATTTACAATTGAGATTCCTTGCAGAGCAACTGGAGTTCCAGAAGTCATCCGTTCCTGGAAGAAGGATGGAATTGACCTTTCTCTAGATGGAAAGAAGTTTGCAGTCGACAACTTTGGAACTCTTCGAATCTACGAAGCTGATAAGAAGGACGCTGGAAACTACAATTGCGTAGTTACAAATCAAGCGGGAACCAGTGAGATGAACACGAACGTTGTGGTTCAAGAGCCGCCAGTAATCTTGCCAAACACCCAACTCAACTACACCGCGGTCATCGGAGATCGTGTTGAACTTCGGTGCTACGTGGATGCCTCCCCAGCAGCTTCAATTACATGGCTTAGAAGAGGAATCGCTATTGGTAGCAACACCAAGGGGTATATGGTAGAGTCAGATGGTACCTTGGTGATTCAACAAGCTTCTCTGGAAGATGCTACTATCTACACTTGCAAGGCATCAAATCCAGCTGGAATGACTGAGGCTAACCTTCAAGTTACCATTATTGCCGCACCGGATATCAAGGATCAGGATGTGGTGACATTGGAATCTGTGAAGGAATCCAATCCGTTCTCTCTTTATTGCCCGGTCTTCAGCACTCCGTTGCCACAAGTGGGTTTGATTCTTATTGTTCAGCTGTAGCGACTGTAACGTTTTGCAACTTTTGAAAAAAGCTGACAGTGTTTGAAACACACAGCCAATATGACAAACTTGTTTGGGGTTACACTTTATAACATTTTATGACATGCTCAAGACACTTTCATTATAACCTCATGAAATATAGATGACACTCGGGGAAATGGCCATAGAAAGCATTCTTCTAGATCTCCTGGTACCTCAATGACAAGCCGCTTCTTGATGACAATGCCTGGAAGCTGTCAGATGACAAACGAAAGCTCAGCGTCTTCAAGGCAAAGATCACGGATTCTGGAGTCTACAAATGTGTCGCAAGAAACGCCGCCGGAGAGGGAAGCAAATCTTTCCAAGTGGAGGTTATTGGTAGGCAATGCAATTTTTCGTTTGTTTGACTATATTCTCTTTCTTTTCCAGTCCCCGTAAATCTCGACGAATCCAAATACAAGAAGAAGATATTTGTGAAGGAAGGAGAAGAAGTCATCATTGGATGTCCAGTTTCTGGCTACCCGGCTCCACAAATCAACTGGATTATTGACGGAGCATTTGTAACCCCTGGAGATAACTATAGAGGTGTTAGTCTTGGAGCTGAAAAGGATACTGTAAGTGGAACTTTACGACTTGAAAAATTCTAAGAAAATGAATTTTAGCTACACATCCCTGTGGTCAAGACGAGTCACGCTGGCGACTACCACTGCATCGCACAAAGCAAAGGCAGCACTCTGGACGTGGACGTCGAGCTCAATGTCTTGGGTAAAATTAGAAATCCATTTGATGATCAGAATCAGAATATAGATAGGGATAGACCTGGAAATAGTGTCATAGACCTTGTGCACCATGATCCAAAGTCTCCTAAAAAATACTCACCTCCTAAGTTGCGTAACAAGAATCGAAAATCTAATAAAATCCTTGGTTTCCTACCGCACAAAGTCGAGTTCAGTTTCGATGACCCGGGCAGGAAGGTTTGGTATCCGGCCCAATTCGCCACTTTACCACCGCCAGTTCTCGGAACTACAACTCCTTTTCGTTTTGAGCCGTATTCGATAGAACTAACACTAGAAGATGTGGTGACACCACCGCCGAGAATTCCGGCTAAAAAGGCAACGCCTAAGAAGGTTTTTGCACCGCTGCAGATTAAAATTATTAGGGACTAGGTGTTCGTACTAATTATCAAATTTCGAGTTGCCAAATGTCGGCTAAGCAACTCGTATATGTATGTTTCTCAAAACCAACCATCCAATCAACATTTTTTTTCCTTTCCTTCCATCAACCAAAACAAGAAATTCCGATTCTATATAACTAATCAAACTAAAAATCTCACACAATCTCTGTGAAGTAATTGAATGTGTGTGTGTCTGTTTGTGCATGTCACTTCTAACCAATTTCTTTGTGTGCCAAGCCCTACCTATACGTTTCCATAAGCCTTCCTTCCCCAACACTATCCCTAGCACCATTTGCTGTTCTTTTTTAGCTCCCCAGGGTAAATTAATCTTTTCACATGTCCACCAGGGTTTTCGCTAAATTTTCAAGGTTTTGACAGTATTTTTTGGGTGTTCATGATCGTTTTTCATAAACCCTCAAAAAGCTGTTAGGGTGGTACTTTGCCTGTACATGCTCTTCAGTTGTATTGCTTTGCTCTGCTTTCCCTGAATAAACGTATGCTCTATGCTTCTTTTCCGCTTTCTTTTCTGCACCGTCGTTTTGAATGCAATTCATTAAATGCACTTCTATCAGAGCCACATTACATATACATAGACAAACCCGTTGAAAACAATTCATACACAATTGATAGCACTCATTACACGTGAATTTTCAGCTATCCCTGTGGTCGGTGAAGATGAAGATCTGGAAGTGTTCCTTGGAAAAGATATTTCAATGTCATGTGATCTTCTATCAGAATCTGATGACAAAACCACTTTTGTTTGGTCTATTGTACGTTGAAAGTGTTGATCTTTTGATTTTTTAGTGAAATTTTTTTAACTTGTAGAATGGTTCCGAGACAGTTCGCCCGAGCAATGTTCAAATCCCATCTGACGGACATCGGCTGTATATTACAGATGCTAAACCGGAAAATATTGGAGAGTATAAGTGTCGAGGTATGTAGCTAACTCTTTTGTTCCTAAAAAAACTAGATTTCAGTGACCAATTCCGCTGGAAAATCTGAGAAAAAGCTGACCCTCAACGTTCTGGAACCTCCAACTTTTGTGGAAGCAGAATTCAATCCAAATGAGAAGCTAATCGGTGACAATCCGCTCATTCTGTCTTGCGCGGTGACCGGAAATCCAAAACCGAATGTGACTTGGAAAATCGACGGAGAGGAAGCGGACAACAGCTGGCTTCTGTGAGTAATTACGCAGCCCCGCTCTGGATCTTATCTTTTAATTGAAAATGTGAAAGCAAATTTTCAAATAAGAAAAATTGCATTTTCAGGGACGGCAACCTTCTGAGAATTGAAAAGATTGAGGGAAAATCCGCTCAAATCTCGTGTGTGGCTCAGAATAAGGCTGGTGTGATTTCTAGAGAGTTCTTTGTTCAGAATATTGCTGCGCCAAAGTTTAGAGATGATGGGGAGATCAGCACTACTGTAAGTTCCACAAATCGAAATCGAAATTTTTCTAATTTGTTTGTTTAGTTCCGTGAGGGTGACACAATCACTTTGGACTGCCCGGTTTCTCTGGGAGACTTCCAGATCACTTGGTTGAAGCAAGGAAATCCACTTACCGTATGTCAAAATCCCTTTTATCGAAAAAATTTTGAATTTTCAGGACGGAGAAGCAATTCTTACTCTTGACAACACCCGGCTTTCAATTCTCAACGCTCGTCGTGACCATGAAGACATTTACACTTGCGTCGCCAATAACACTGCTGGCCAGGTGTCCAAGGAGTTTGGAGTTGTTGTTCAAGCCATTCCAAAGATTACCAACGCGGTTATGACCATTGAGCCTAATGAAGGCGAGGAAATAATTTTGAATTGTGACGCTGACGGTAACCCACCACCAACTGCCACCTGGGACTTTAACCAGCAACCTCTCGGCTCGGATGCTCAATTTGTCAACAACAATCACACAGTTGCTATCAAAAACGTTAACAAAGAGCACAGTGGAGTTTACAAGTGTCATGCGACTAATGAAGTTGGACAAGCTGTCAAGACAATCAATGTTCATGTGAGAACCAAGCCAAGATTCCATAATGCAAAGTCAGAGGTGGATGCAACTGTGAATGTCACTAGAACAATCACTTTGGAATGCGATGTTGATGATGCCATTGGAACATCGATTAGTTGGACTGTTCATGGAAAACCGTTCTTAGCGGAGACTGAAGGGATCCAAACTCTCAGTGGAGGACGATTCCTTCACATTCTCTCCGCAAAAACTGCTGATCATGGAGCCTACACTTGCACTGCAACCAATTCTGCTGGAGTCGCATCCAAGACTTTCAACCTCCATGTTCAAGTGCCACCAACCATTGTCAATGAAGGCGGAGAATACACTGTTATCGAGAACAATTCGTTGGTTCTTCCATGTGAGGTTACTGGAAAACCACACCCAATTGTCACTTGGACTAAGGACGGAAAGCCATTGGGAGACTTGAAATCGGTTCAAGTTCTTTCGGAAGGCCAGCAATTCAAGATTGTGCACGCTGAAATTGCTCACAAGGGATCATACATTTGCCGCGCTAAGAATGACGTGGGAACAGCTGAAATCAACTTCGATGTGGACATCATCACACGTCCGTTGATCCAGAAGGGTATCAAGGATACTTTGACTGTTATCAAGGGTCATACGGCTGCGTTCAAGTGTCCGATTGATGATGACAAGAACTTCAGAGGACAGATCATCTGGCTGTATAACTATCAGCCAATTGACTTCTCGGAGAAGAAGGGAAGATACACATTGCTCAATCATGATCGTAGAATGCAAATTGTCAAGTGAGCAGTCAAATTAGCAAATAATTAGTTGAAATGTTCATTTTTTACTTTCAGCGCCGTAGAAAGCGATGAAGGGCCGTATACTTGCCGTGTCAAGAATGACGCAGGAGAGAACAGTTTCGACATCAAGCTCTTGGTCCATGTCCCACCAACCATCATCATGCTTGAAAAGGACAAGAACAAGACTGTCATTGAGAACAAAATGATCACTCTGTCCTGCCCAGCGACTGGAAAACCAGAGCCAGATATCTCCTGGTTCAAGGATGGACAGGCAATTCATGTGAACAACATTCAAACTCTTATCCCATCCGCCGAGTTGGTTGGAAATGAGTTGAAGATCATGAGAATCAAGGAGAAGGACTCTGGAAGGTACACCTGTGAAGCTGACAATGTTGCTGGAAGTGTGGAGCAAGATGTCAATGTCAATGTGATCACTGTTCCGAGAATTGAAAGAGAGGGTATCCCATCGGATTACGATACCCAGGAACACGACAGAGTTGTGATTTCCTGCCCAGTGTACGCCAAACCTGCTGCTAATATTACTTGGCTGAAGGCTGGAAAACCATTGGAATCTGATAACAATGTGAAGACAAGTGCCAACGGACAGAAACTGTATCTGTTCAATGTCAAGGAGAGCGACTCAAGCAGATACACCTGCATGGCTACTAATCAAGCTGGAACTGATAAGAGAGACTTCAAAGTGACAATGTTAATTGCCCCGTCCTTCGATGAGCCGAATATCGTCCGAAGAATCACAACGAATGCTGGAAAACTTTCCACACTTCATTGCCCGGCTCGCGGATCCCCAACCCCTAAAATCACTTGGTATGTTCTATGTTCATTAGGAAAAGGAAAAATTCCAAGCAAACGACCCATTTTGTTTTTGGCTGTTTTTGGTTAACGTCACGTAACGTAACGGATTGAAAGGAGAAGAGAATGCAAAGAATGAAAGAAAGGGCGAGACGCACGTAATTGAAAATTTATTCGTTTTCCGGTTTCCGAAATCCTATTTTTTGCTTCTTCTTCTCTCAAAAACAAATTGCTTTGGTTTTGTTTTGTGTCAGTCAAGAATAGGAATGAGAATAGGAATGAGGAGGAGAATGAGAATGAGAATTGACACACCAATTTTCAGGCTCAAAGACGGTGCAAATATCGAGCCAACCGACAGAATTGTGTTCTTCGATGAAGGTCGACAACTGCAGATCAGTAACACTGAAGGATCGGATCAAGGCAGATACACTTGCATTGCAACCAACTCGGTGGGATCTGATGACTTGGAGAACACCTTGGAAGTCATTATTCCACCCGAGATTTCTGGAGAACTTAAGGAGACTATCATGGTTACGGAAGGATTCTCAACTGAGTTGCTCTGTGAAAGTAGCAGTACTGGGATGGATGTGGAGTGGCAAAAGAATGGACAAACTATCAGTCAGGAGACTCTTCGTGGAGACAGTTTCATTCAGATTCCATCATCTGGAAAGAAACTCAGCTTCTTGTCGGCGAGAAAGTCGGATACTGGAAGATATGTCTGTATCATGAGAAATGCAGCTGGAGAGTCCCGGAAAGTCGTCGATTTCACTGTGAATGTCCCTCCAACTATCAATGAAGAGTTGTCTTCTAACAATGTGAAGACCATCACTCCAGATGAGCTTTTCGAGTTGAAGTGTGTTGTTTCTGGATCCCCATACCCGAAAGTAAGTTGAAAATGAGAATTGAGTTTTATTTTGGTGAATGAAAATAAGAGAAGAGAAGAGACGTCAAAAACGTCAGTCGATGAAAGAATGTCATCACAGGCAAAACATGATACCAAGAAGGGAGGTGGTGTGTGGGAGCGAGGGAAAAAAACAAACTGGAATAGATAGCGAGCGGCCATATTATATTCTATTCCATAAGTGAGCACGGGATGAGGGTGGGATAAAAAAAATAGACAACATATAGAGTCAAATCATGAAAATATCAGAAGAAAGAATAAATTACATGTAATGCACTTTAGGTGTTCTGGCTGCTCAATGGCACAAGTATCGAGAACAATGACAATTTCGATGTTCGTAACAATGGAGAGCTGTTGTTGATGAAGGACCAGTTGAAGCAAGAGCAAGGAACCTATACATGTGTCGCCGAGAACATTGCGGGCAAAGTTCAAAAGGACTTCTTGGTCAGAGTCACCGCGCCGCCAAGTTTTGCAAATGAAGAAGATATTCTCGAGATTCGAACCGGCGATTCTGTTCTTCTCACTTGCAATGCTGAATCGACAGCTCCAGTTACCATCAGATGGCATGTGCTTGGACGAAAAGTCAACAATGGGGTGATCAATGAGAAGTACGCAGTCAATGATAAGACGTTGAACCTCACTAACATCAAACCCATCGATGAGGGAAGATATGATTGTGAGGCAACGAATCAGGCCGGATCTACTATCAAAATCTTCAGAATCGTCGTTATAGGTGGGTGA
>LR564024.1:43966-55975 GCA_900536345.3 Caenorhabditis sp. 39 LS-2015 | reverse complement strand
ACAGTAATCCTGCCAAGAGTGGAGATTCCGAAGCCGTGCAACACTTGTTTCGTGTAAATGTTGCAAGACTCGGAAGCTCGACTCGCGGCAGGATTCTGGTGTAGTGGGCAGAGGTTAGTTACGAATTTTTAGGGAAAAACAATGAAAAAAACATAAATAAATTCACAGAAAATAAACCAGTGACAAAAATCAAAAAATTAAAAAAAAAAAAACAATTTTTCGAAAAATATTTTTCCGAATTTGAATCATTTTTCTGACAAAATTTCCAAAAAAAATTAAATTAAATTGCAGTTTCAATTTTTTTTTCATTTTTCCACAAAAAACTAGAAAAACTGGTTTTTCTGGCAAGAAGACTAAATAATTTTTTTTTCAAAAATTCACAAGAATCAAGTTCATTCACATTTTACATACATACACACTGAAATAGAGGAATTTCGAAAAAAAATCGAAAAAGTTAGGAATTAAGCGAATCAAAGTGGCAATTGGAGGGGGAGGGGAGGAAGAATTTTACAAATTTTTGAAAAATTAAATTTTAGGGTAAAAAGGAAATTACATGAGAATAGAGGATGAGGATTTACGAAAAATGATTCAAGGCAAAGTTGGGAAATTGAAAATTGAAGTTTTTTTTGGAATTTGAAAATTTTGAAAAAAATTATAAAAAACTGAATTTTCCGATTTTTAAAAGAAAAAAATTAACTTTTCGAAAAAAATTGAATGAAATTTTTTAGAAATTCGATTTTTTTAAAATAAAAATTTTAATTTTAACCAATTTTTCCAATTTTTTCTCAAACACCGAGTTGAGGGAAAAATGATTTGAACTTCCAATTTGTTTTTCTTTTTTTTCTCATTTAAAAATTTTGTTGAATTTTCTGATTTTTTTTCAATTTTAAAATAAATAAAAAATTCAAATTCAAAATTTTCATTTTTTAAAAATGCGTGAGGAAAATTAACTTTACAAAAAATATATTTTTTTTCAATTCGAAAAAAATTCAAAAAATTATCCAGAGTGAGAATTTTCAAAAAAATGTGATTTTACGCAATTTTTTTCAAATTTTGTCTCAAAAATTCGAGTTGAGGGAAAAAAATTAAAAATCAATTTTTAATTTTAAAAAAAATGAAAAAAAAATATTTTTAATTTTTTGGTAAAATTTCTGTTGAATTTTCTGATTTTTTCAAAAATTTCAAATTTTTATGGAAAATTTTTAATGGAAAAATGCGGAAAAATTTCCCAAAAATAAAATTGAAATAAAAAATTTTCAAAAACCATTTTTTTCGTAATTTCTAATTTTTGAAAAAAAAATTGGGAAAATTAAAAAAAAATCATAACAAAATCGGAATTTTTCAAATTAATTTTTCTTCAATTTCAAATTTTCGAACCACAAAAAAATCAACATTACAACTTGATACTTCTCGTATAATCGTATTCAATGGTCGGAATGACTGCCTGGACGAATTTCAAGAACAAGAAGAGATACTCGTGCACTCCCAACTCTTTTCCGCTCTCCGCGTACTGATTGATGAGTCGTTTCATCATTTCCGCGTGTTTGCACGGGTGAACAGTCGGCATGTCGCAGTCGACGGACGGATGCGCTTCCACTGTGATGGTTTTGTTGGAATGGTCCGCCGAGAAGTCTTCGTACGTCTGCTCGACGGTCAGTGGACGACGATTCTCGTCGTAGCCCATCAGGAACAGACGGGGCACCTGGAAAATGGAGAAATCAATTTAATGTACTAATAAAAAATTTATTATTAAAATTCATGCCTGCTGAAAATTTTTAACAATTTTAAAAAAGAAAAAAAATTGAAAAAATCATTTTTCAAATTAAAAATATAGTTTTTTTTAAAAGTTTTTATTTTAATTGAAAAAAAATGAAATTCGTTTTTTTTAAAACTCGAAACAGATTTGTACAAAATACGAAACGATTGAATATTAAATTTTGAATTTAAAAATTTAAATTTGATTTTTCAAAAATTGCTTCATTCTTTTTGAAGCTACCGTAATTTAGGAAAAAATCAATGACAATTAAATTCAATTTTGAATTTTTTGTTATTTAAGAACAATTCATGGACTAAAAAGCGGCCTGAATTACTGAAAAATAAATAAATATTTTGAAACAGTGAAAAAAAATTCAAGAACTTTAAAACCACTTATGCAGTTCAAAAATAATTTAAAAAAAAATAAATTTCAAATTTCAAAAAATAATTTCAATTTTTTTTCAGTTCCTCCTTTTTCAATTTTTTTTTAGATTTTCAAAAAATTTCATTTTTCATAAAATATACCATTTTTTTCAAAAAAAAGAATTGATTATTGATTTTTTTTGAAAAACTTCTATTTATTTTAATTTGTAAAAAATCCATAACATTTAAATATTTAATTTTGGATAAAAAATTTAAATTAAATTTTAAAAATTAGTTAATTAATTTTTTTGCGACAAACCAGTTCCCGGAACAGGAAGCCTAGATTATTAAAAATAAAATGAAAAATTTGAAACTGTGAAATTTCAAAAATTATTTCTGTTTCAATCATTTTTTTGTTAGATTTAAAAAAATCCCAAATAATTCCAACAGAAATATAAATCTCAATTTCAAAAAAGTGTGCCCACCTGATAATACTTATCATAGCAAATGTGCAAATCGTACGTGCGGACCTTCTCGACCTCTCCGGAAGTGTCCGCGTCGGTGTTGCGCACGGCGATGAATCGATTCGGATCCTCGTCTTCCAGACCGCCCGACTCGACAAGATCATCTAGGTCCAGCGCTTCCTCATCGTCGTCATCGTCGTCGGCGGCGGTGATGGCGGTGGGATTCTGGAGGGAAGCGGAATTTAGGGAAAAAAAATTGAAACTGAATTGAAAATTTCTAAAATAATTGTTCTAATAGCTGTAAATTCTGTAATAACAAAAAAAAATTAAATTAACAGTATTTGATAAAAATTGAAACCTATTTTTTTTATATAATCAAAACCATACGACAAGAGAATTAAATAAAATACAAAACTTTCGAAAAAATCAATTTTTTGAAACTGAAATTTTTAATTTGAAAAATAAATAAATTAAAAAAAAATTTTTTTTTTACTGTTTCAAATTTTTTAAAATAATTTTAACACTTTATATTTTTTGTTTGTCTCTTTCTCATTGATTCACTTATTCAATCTTCAATTTTTCTCATAAAAACCCACCGTATTGCCCAATTCGACGGCCTGATTCGTGTGCTCTTTCTCTTTTTCGTAGTGATGCGTGTCCACCCATCCCTCGTCTTCTCCCATTTGGTACTCGGTGTCCTCTTCGTTGATAATCTGGAAAAAAATGAATTTGAAACAAAATGGGGAATTAAAAAATTTCCATTTTTCTGATTTTTTTTGAAATTGAAACTGTTTATTTTTTTAAAATTATTTTCTAAATGTATTTTTTTGTACATTTTAGAAATCAAAAATATTTTTGAAAAATAAAATTCGTGTTTCTCCAAATTATTAAAAAAAAATAATTTTTGAACCGAATTATTAATTTATCAATTGCCTGAATGGTGAAATTTAAATATAAAAAAAAATGGACTTTTTTCAAAAATTTAAATAACTAAAAAAAATTATTTTTCCCAATTTTTTAAATGTAAATATTCTTTTATTTTTTCAATTTTGAAAAATTCCAATGTTAAAAAATCGATTAATTCTTTTTTGAATTACTAAATATTTTACAAAAAAAAATTCAAATTTAAATTAAACATTCAAAAAAAAAAATTTAATTTGTGTTTCTGCAAATAATAAAATATCATTTTCAAATTGATTCAGCAATTAGTACGTAAATGCTCCTGGTAATTTTTTTTTCAAAAATAAATTGAATTTTAAAAAATTGGATTTTTTTTCAAAAACCAAAAAATCATCAAAATTTCTAAAAATTATTTCATCTCGTAAAAAATATTTTTTCTTTTCATTTCTCTAATTTTCAAAAAATCTCAATTTCAAAAAATTCAATAATGCTTTTAAAAAATTAAATATATTTTTATAAAAAATAAAAAAATAAAAATTTAGAAAACAAATTCCATTTTCTTAATTTTAAAAAAATGGTAGAAAAATGTCGTGTTTCTCCAAATTAAAGAAAGCCAATTTTTATATTGATTTATCAATCAATATGAATGAGCCAAAATCATTTAAAAATTCAAAAAAAACTTTTTTTTTCCAATTTCAAATTCTTCTCCGCGTACCTTTTCCAATTTCTCATCATACTCCATCTGCTTGCATCTCTTATGACACGGAACATTTCTAGTAATCAAAAATTGCTTATCCTCCGGCAAAAACGTGCGAATTCTCGACGGATCCGAAGCGGGTGCCCATTTCCACGTGGGACAGTGATGAACCAAATGATCGCCGGCCGCCACGTACTCTTCCGGTGTCAGGACGCCCGTCTCACGGAATTTCGACTCACGGAGCACCGGAGTCAGCTTTTCGCCAATGTTCAGGGCAACACTTTTCATGTTGTTCATGAGGTTTTGAAGGTCCATGGTGAGGCTGAAAAAAATGAAAAATAATATTCAAGGAGGACTTGAAAAATAGGGGCAATGTTAAATCAGGGAACATAACGAAAAATAAAACTTTTTTTTTTGAAATCAGAATTTTGAAACAGAAAATTATTTTTTTTAGAAAATAAAATTTTGGGGGAAAACAAGGCGAATTAGGACAAAAATAAATTTTAATAATCACTAAGACAGTAGAAAATGAAAAAAAATTTCATCGCAAGACTTGAAAAAAGTGGATGGGAAATGAAAGAGAAAACAGGAAAAAAATTAATTTTTTTGTAAAATCGAAATTTTGAAAAAGAAATTTTTTTTTCTTAAAAAAATAAAATTTCAAGAAAAAATAAGCTAACTTGATTAAAAAATGAAAGAAAACATCCGAAAAAAAAATAATTTTAAAAAATGCAAAAATTGATTGCTAAACATAATTTTAGTATTTTGCTAGTAGACCCAATACTCATATTTAACTAGAAATCGCATTAACCACCATTGAAACAGTAGAAAAATTTAAAAATTTCATCGGAAGAAGGTTGTGGGGAAATAAAAAAGGGAACAGGCCAAAAATTAATTTTTTTGTAAATTGGAATTCTAAAACAGAATTTTACTATTTTATAAAATAAATTACTAAGAGAAAAAAACAAAAAAATTGCGAAATTTTTTTTAAATTAAAATTTTCAAAAATTTATTGCTCATTGTCAGCGTATTTTTTTTCTAATTTTTTTCGATTTTTTAGTAGATTCAACACTTATGTTTGACTAGAACTCGCATCAATCACCATTGAAGCAAAACAAAAATTTTTCTAAAAATTCCAAAAAAAAATCAAATTAAAAAAATCAAAAACAAAAAATCCAAAAATGCGAAAATCCCTGTTTTAACTCAAAAATCATGAAAAAACCATAAAAACCTTCAATTTCCACTAAAAAATCATAAAAACTGTCATCAGTACACCGCAAAAGCCGAAAATTTCACGTGTTTTCAGTTCACGTGCTGACTGAAAAACTCTGTGCATTCTGACGTCGGGTATGGCGCCTGCGGACTCAATGCATTATACTTGACGCGCAAATTTAGTTTCTAGATTTCTGGAAAAACAAGCTAAAAATCAATGGAAATGAGCGGCCCGGAAGCGTCAGAAGCGCCGAAAATCGATAATGTGAGTGTCAGTTTTTGAAAAAATCAATAAAAATGATGAAATTACAGGTAGAAGTTGGAGAAATTCCAGAAAATCTCGAGAATCCGGAAAAACCTCAAGAACCACCGAAAACCGATGTTTTGGTAGAGAAAAAAGTTGAAAAAGTGGAAGAGGACGTTAAATTCTTCAAGGTGAGTATTGATTTTCTGCAAAAAGTTTGGAGAATTAACGAAAATGGAGAAATTTGAATTTTAGACGAAAAAAATCCGCTTTGGGCCCATCGAGTACAAGATTGTCACTCAGAATTTAAATGGACCATGCCCATTGATAGCACTGATTAATGTGCTGGTTTTAAAAGGTTTGTGATAATTTTTTGGCGTTGAAAAATAATTTTTTTCTCAATTTTTCAAAAAAAAAACATTTTTTTAGGAAAAATTGAAATTCCATCAACTCCCATTGTAACATCAACTGACCTGCTTACCCGATTAACTGATATAATTTTATCACGAACTCCCAATTCCGAAAATCCAGAGGATAAGGAAATTTTTGAAAATAATTTGAAAGATGTGCTGAATATTATTGGAACGATTGTCAAAGGACTGGATGTTAATGTGAAGTTAGTTTTAATTTTTTTTAATTTTTAATTCGAATATTTATTGTCGAATTAAATTTAAAAAATTGATAATTTTTCGAAAATTTTAAGTATAAAAAATTTGAAAAAAAAATCATTTTTTAATAAATTTTTACAAAAATTCAAAAAAAAATTTGAAA
Source organism: Caenorhabditis sp. 39 LS-2015 (assembly GCA_900536345.3). Classification (NCBI taxonomy): domain Eukaryota; kingdom Metazoa; phylum Nematoda; class Chromadorea; order Rhabditida; family Rhabditidae; genus Caenorhabditis; species Caenorhabditis waitukubuli. Next base: position 49,569 of record LR564024.1, on the reverse strand, counting down.
ATTTGAAAAATTAATTTTGTGAGTGGTTATTTGGAAAAAAAAGTTAATTTTTTTTTGAATTTCAGTTAAATTTTTTTTTTCCAAATTGAAAAAAATTGAATATTTAATTGCAAAATTTAATTTCAATACGAAAATTCAAATAAATTTATAAAACAAAATAATTTTTTCACATTTTTTTTATTTGAAAAATGAAAATTAAAAAAAATCAAATTTTTAATAACAATTTCCAAAAATTGAAATTAAAAATAAAATAAATAGAAAAATAACTTTGTGAGTGTTTATTGGAATTTTTTTTTATTTTCAAATTTTGATTAAATAGTTTTTTATCAAATAATTATTTACAAATTTGAAAGAACTAAAAATTTGAAAAAAAATCTAAAAATCAAATTTAAATAAATGATTTTTTTTGGCAATTTTTTTAATTAAAAAAAAATTCAATTAGTAATTCCCAAATCATTCAAAATTCAGATTTAAATAAATTTTTTAAAAATTTCAATTTTTTTTTACAAAATTGGAAAAAAAATATTTCGAATTTTTTTTCTCGTGATCAAAATTCCCATTTTTCCAGATTTTCCGGAGTCGCCGATTTCGAATTCACTCCAGTTATGTCACTTTTCGACTTGGTATCCGTCAGCTTGTACCATGTTTGGCTACCAGATCCACAGTTCAAAGTTATCAATGATTTGGTGGGAAATTTAAATTATAATGAGGTGAGTATTTCAATTTTTTTTTAAATATGAAGAAAATTTAATTTTAAAAAGTTTGAATTTTCAAACTCAAAATCCACGTAAAATTGATTTTTTTAATTTTAGTTAAATGCGGAATTTTTATTTTTTAATTTTTTAAAAATTAAATTCGAAATGGAGAAAATAATTTTTTTTCAAATTTCATCTAAATTTGATTTTTAAATTAAAAAAAATAAAATAATTTTTTTCTAGCTTGTCGTAAAAATGTGCGAAGAACCCAGCGACGAGACCCAAATTCTCCAGAATTTCCACGAAGAGACCATTTCTCAAATCACGTTCCACGGACTGGCGACACTCATGAAAACGATGAAAGACGGCGAATTGGCCGTCCTTTTCCAGAATAATCACTTCTCGACGATTCTGAAAAGACGGGTGGGTGAGAAATTTCTAGAAATTGGGAAAATTTGATTTTATTAAAAAAAAAGAGGAAAAATTAATTTCATAATTGATTTTTTTTAAATTCTGGATATAGATATGGACATAAATAATGGCGTTGTTAGAAGAATCGATTTTAGAAGTAATTTTTATGATTTTTTGAGAATTATTGAAACTGAACATTAAAAAAATTGAGTATAGTTTTAAAAAATTAAATTTTAATTTTTTGAAATTCGGAATTTCACAATGATCAAAAAATTAAATTGCAAAATCACGTTATCACAATGTAGAAAAAATGACGAAAAAAATGAATTGATAACGGTATTGTTGCGAAATAGTGATGAGGATAGTGGGCGGAGCTTATTTCTAGGAACTGAGGAATTGTGAGGAATTCTAAAAATGATTTATGGAAATTAAAAAGAAAAATAACTTAAATGAAAATTGGGAGAACGAATTGAGAATATATTTATGGTTAAATTGAAATTTCAAATTATTGAAATTAAAATTAAAAAGAAATTATTGTAAAAATTAGAAGTACAATTTAAAAAAATTAAACTATTTTTTAAATTTTTTAAAAATTAATAATTAACTCAGAATATCTGTAATATAGCTTATTTTTTGAGAAATTTTTTTTTCATTTATTCAATTTTTTTCCAGGACGAAATCTTCAAGTTGGTATCGGATGAGGGTCTTGCCGACGAGCCGAACATCATCTGGGAGACATTTTCCGATGTGGATGGAGACTGTATTTTTGTGAATGCCGATTTTGGAAATTTCAAGTTAGTTTTTAAATTTTAAAAAAAATTGGATTTGAAAGAAATGCGGAAAATAAAAAAAAATTTTCGAAAAATTAATTTTTTAATGTAATTTTCCCCTGGAAAGGAAACATTTAAAAATTGCGTTTAAAATTTTAAAAATATTCATTTAAAAATAAATTAATGTCCAGAAATTTATTATGTAATATATTTCAAAAATCAACAAAAAATTTTTTTTGCATTTTGAAAATTCTCGAAATATGATAAATTTATATTTTTGTTTAATTTTGTTTTGAAAGAAATTTGGGAAATTATTTAGAAATGTGATTTTGAAATTTTCGCTTACTTTTTCCAAAAAAAAAGAAAAAACTAAATTGGGATTCTAAATCTTCGATTTAAAATAAAAAAAATAAAAAAATAAGTCAAGTTCGAAAATTAAGTTTGTAATTTTTTTTTCAAAGTCAAAAAAATTACAAAACTGGAATTTAAATTTGAAATTTGAAAAATTAAATTAAAGATAGAAAATTTGTTTTTATTAAATTAATATTTTCAAAATCAAAATTAAATATTAAAAATAATTTTTTATCTCAAAATTTCCAGAAGCCCTGCGGCGACCATCTGCCCTCATCCAATCGATAATTCGCCGATCGAAGAAGCCGTCGAAGCCATCGAACGTCCCGCATCTGTGCCCATCCCAGCTCCCGGACCATCAATGGCCAGAAGTCAGACTGCTGACGAATTCCGGCCGATTCAAACCGCCCGTCCGGCTCAAAGTGTCCAGCATCATCAGCAGAGACCCTTGGAGAAGACGAAAAATTGTGTGGTCATGTGAGAAAAATTAAAAACAAATTTTGATATTTTTTTTTTGAAATTTTAGAAAAAATCCGGGAATTTTTGGAGAAAATTTGAAAATTAAAAATGGAATTTGAAAAAAAAAATGATTTTTAGTTTTTCATCTTGGAAATTGGAATTCGGAAAATTTGAAATTCAAAAATTCAATTTTGTAATTTGAAATTAAAAAAAAATTATTTTGAAAATTAAAAAATGAAATTAAATTTTTTTCAATTTTTTTTAATTTGAATTTTTTCTGCAAGTTTTTAAATTAAAAATTTAAATTCAAGTGCAAAAATCAAATTAATTTTTTTAAATTGAAAAATCAGAATTTTTAAGAAAAATTTGAATTTTTTGAAATTGATTTTGAAAAAAAAATGAAATTTTTTAAATTTCAAAATTCCGATTTTTTTCAGTAGGATTGAAAAAAATAATTTTCAAAGTTTTAAAAATATTTCAGAAATTATTCGGAATTTTTAAAAATTAAAAAATAATCAATTTTCAAAAATTCACCATAAAAATCCCCGAGTTTTCCTCTCATTTTCTCCCAATTGTCCAATTTTCCAATGCCATTTTTTTCTGTACATTTCCTTAGACTCTCCACGCTTGTAGCCCTTTTATCACCTGAATTCCTCCCTGAATTTTCACTATTTTTCTGTATTTTTGCCTCTTTTTTACCTCTATCGGTTCTTGACTACTCACTTTGCCATCCACCAAATCAGCTCGGTTACTGTATTTTACATTCAGTTTTTCTTTTTTAATTTTTGCAAATTTGACACATACAACATTACAGAATTTTATGATTTTTGGATAGATAAAAAAAATCGGCTTTAGAACGAAGATAATTTTTTTTTGGTTTTTTTAAATTTTTGATAGTCGATTTTTCGAATTTTATACCTTTCTATTTTTTTTGTAATTTTTATTTTTATTTAGTTTTTTAATTTTTTTTCAGAATGTTTTTAAGAGCGATAGTGAAATCTACAGTAGGAACATGTGCCGTTTTCACATTTTTCGATGTAGTTGGGCATCCGGCACAAGTTGTTGGTGAGTCAAAAAAAATTAAAATTAATTTAATTTTAAAAATTGGAAAAAAAATTATTTTCGATAAAATCGAGCGGAATTTTAAGATTTACTGATTCTTAAATTTTGAAGCTTTAAGAAATTAGAAAAATTTTAAAAAAATCAATTTAAAAAAAAATTTTTTTTTCAAAATTAACTTTTATTTTTTGATCAATTAAACATTTTTTTTCAAAATTTGATTTTTTGAGAACTTGTGAAAAGAATATAATATTCTGAATATGTTAAGATGATTGAATTTTTTTTTAAAATTTGAATTTTAAAATTTTTATGGTTTTTTTTAATTTTTAGTTTTAAAATTTGATATATATATATATACAATTTTCATTCAAAGAACATTTTCGATAATTTACAAAAAAAAATTTAATTTTCAAAAAAAATTTAATCTAATTCCGCAGAATTACTGTTATACAAAAATTACCCTCGAAATTTTTTTTTTCAATTTCCAAAAATTATGTTCAATTATTTTTTCTCTAGGTAACTCGATGTACCCAACCCTCCAAGCCAACGATTCTCGATGGTATAAACGGGATTTTGTGTGGCTGTCGACGTGGTCTCTGCAGAAATGCTCACCCGGAGTCATTCTCACTTTTGTGTGAGTTTTTTGAATTTTTTAAAACAAACAATTCGGAAAAAAATCTCGAAAAAAAAAATAATAATAATAAAAATACATTTTTATTAATCAAAATAATATAATTTCGATTTTAAATTTAAAATAAAAATTTTAAAGTCAAAATTTAATTTTAAATTATCAAATTTTCTATTTTTAAAATTCAAAATTAAAATTTTTTTATTTTTAAAATTAAAATTTTAAATTTTAAATCAAAATTTAAAAGTTAAAATCTAAATTAAAATAATCAAATTTTTTATTTTTAAATTTTGAATTTCAAATTTAAATTTTCAAATTTAAATTTTTCATTTTTTACAGTTTAAAATTTATTTTTTAAATTTTAAATTTAACTTCTATTTTTAATTTTCATCTCCATTAGTACTTCATTTTTAAACCTGCTCAAAAAAATCTTTATGAAAAAATCACCGATTTTTAAATTTTTTTTGAATTTTGTCTGAATTTCTCGAATTTTTCAAAGAGTTCGTATTTATGAGAAACTAATTAGTTTTGAAGATTTGAAATGAGAAAAGTTTTGAAAAAATACCACAGTTTTTTTTAGAATTTCAAAGTCAATTTTTAAAAAAATTAATTTGTTGAACACAAAAAATAACGTATGACTAAAATATGACTAAAAATTAAAAAATCACAAAATTCCAAAACTTTCCAGTTCCCCTCGAGACGCGTCCAGTACCCATATAAAACGACTGTCGGCCGTCGAGGGACAACTCGTTCGACCCGAAAAACACCCGGAAATGTTGATTCCAAAGGGACATTATTGGATGGAAGGCGACAATCCGGTGAATCGACATGATAGCAATGTTTATGGACCGGTGGGTGGTTTTTTTTTGTTTAATGGATTTTAAATATCGTCTGACGAATTTGAAAAATAAAACCAACCTTTTTTTTGAAAAATTGAAACAGAATCCGAAATTCAAAATTTAAAATTTGTTAAATTAAAATTTAATGGCGGAAATTTTTTTTCATAATCTTTAAGCGTTCTAAGTCAGAGGTGGGCGCGCCTGTCTCCCAGAGACAGCGAAAATGCGGCACCGGCGCTCGCGAGCGGCGCCCCGAGCGGCTTAGTAATAGACGCAGAGAAACGAGAGCAGAGGGCGCGCTTGTCGCTCTGGGATTTGTGGAGGAATAGAGGAGAATTCGGCTAACTCGGTGGATACTGCTCAGATCAATCTCAAATTTTGGATTCCATTC
>LR564024.1:31419-43866 GCA_900536345.3 Caenorhabditis sp. 39 LS-2015 | reverse complement strand
GAATGGAATCCAAAATTTGAGATTGATCTGAGCAGTATCCACCGAGTTAGCCGAATTCTCCTCTATTCCTCCACAAATCCCAGAGCGACAAGCGCGCCCTCTGCTCTCGTTTCTCTGCGTCTATTACTAAGCCGCTCGGAGATTCTAATTTTGGCGACACAATAGACAGGGCGCGCCCACCTCTGTTCTAAGTTGCATTTAAAACCGTTTTTTTTTTGAATTTACAGTTTCAAAAATTCACCGAAATTTTAAAGTCACTGTTAGAGTCAGTCGAATGACGTTACTGAAAAAAATTGATTTTTTTCCTTATTATTAATAACTCATTAATTCTGGAATTTTGCAAAACTGATTCAAACTTATATGTAAAAAAAATCACAGTTATATTCTGATTATTTCAAATTCAAATTCACATTTTAATCACAGGTCGGTTCGAAAGTTTGAATCATCGTTAGTTCCTTTTAATGGTGAAAGTTAGAAGAGTTTTGAAACCGAAAACTATCAATAAAAAATCTTCAAATGAATTGTCAAAAATTGTACGTCAATGTTAAAAAAAATTCCCTTAAAATCGGCAAAACGTAACGGTCAAGTTAGTGTCGATGGGAAGGGTTTGTGTCCGAAGACACGGGGTGTTCATTGCTGAACGGTTTGGTTCCTTTTTGACGGGAACCGGGTACTCAAACTGCCGAAACAGAAAGAGAAGAATCGGATAACCCATAGAACATCGGACCGAGACGAGAAATGAGAGAACTGGCAGTGGTTATATAGTGGCTGATGGCTGGGCGGCCGACATTTCACTGGGGAACGCATGTGAAACATTGCGAAATGTTGCCGAATGTTCGCTTCGCGTTATCAGGGGAAACGTCGGCCGCCCAGCCACCAGCCACTATATAAACACTCCCAGTTCTCATAGTTCTCGTCTCGGTCCGGAGTCGGTGGGTTATCGGTTATCTTCCCATCGGCACCAACTTGACCGCCTGTTTTGCCGATTTTTGGAAAAAATTTGGAAAATAATTTTTTTTTTCTGATTGTGAAAGTTGCATAAAATGTGTCAATTTGGCGAGAGCGATTTTCAAAAGCGATTTTTCTACTGCAAAAATGATCCGCGGAACTGAAAATTTATTATAAGTAGCTGTTTATCGTTAACAATTCGTTTCTTCAATGTTCTGTGCAAAAATAACATCATCGATTTTATTAATTTTCCCTTAAAATCAGCAAAACGTAACGGTCAAGTTGGTGTCAATGGGAGGAGGGGGAGTTGTTCACACTGTCGAAACAGTAATCGGATAACCCATCGAACATCGGACCGAGACGAGAACTATGAGAACATGGAGTGTTTATATAGTGGCGAGAGGCTGGGCGGCCGACATTCCACTGAAAAACGCGAGCGTAACATTGCGAAATGTTGCCGAATGTTCGCTTCGCGTTATCAAGTGATATGTCGGCCGCCCAGGCACCAGCCACTATATAAACACTCCCAATTCTCATAGTTCTCGTCTCGGTCCGGAGTCGGTGGGTTACCTACGTCTTCTCCTTCTGTTTCGGCAGTTTGAGTACCCGGTTCCCGTCAAAAAGGAACCAAACCGTTCAGCAATGAACACCCCGTGTCTTCGGACACAAACCCTTCCCATCGACACCAACCTGACCGTTACATTTTGCCGATTTTCGGGGGAAATGATTATTAAATAAGCGGCAACATAAAATTAGTGAAAAAAAATTTTCGACAATTCATTTGAAGATTTTTTATCGAAAATTTACGGTTTCAAAATTCTTATCATTTTCCCCATTAAAAGGAACTAATGATACGTTCTCTCCTGGAGCACGATTTTCTGAATTCTAAGTTAATTTTTTATTTCTGTTTGTGAGTTCTAAATTCATGATAGATATCAATTTTTATAACTAACAAAAAAAACAACTGAGCAATTTGTGATGTGTAGGGGTTTCGTCCAATTATCAGTTTACGATACTACCGACAGTATTGGAAATATTTGAAACCGAGAATTTTGAAAATTAATTTTTTTTAATTACGAAAAATCAAATTTTTTTTTTTTCAATTTTCCTGGTTTTTTCGAAATTAGTATTTTCTCGTTAATTTCAGTGTAATGTTTTTTTTCAAAGTTACAGTTTCAACATTTTTTTTGAATGTTTTAAATCAAACAAAAATAATAATCCTTCTCCTGGAGCAGAATTTATCAATAATATTAACAATTAATTTTACGTCAAAATTTGAAATTTTAAAAAGTATAGTTTCAAAGTTTTCTTTTGAATTTTTATATAGAGAAATGAATAGTTGTCTAGCATTGTATTTCAAAAAATTCACCAACTTTGTAATTATCAAATTTTCATAGCCTGGCAATCGAACTCGGTTCTTTTTTGAGATTAAATTTTTCAAAATCATCTGCTAATCGATAATTTTCCAGGTGCCTATCGCCCTCATCAAAGGCCGCGCCACGCACATCATCTGGCCTCCAAATCGCTGGCAAGCTCTTCAGAATTCTAAGTGATTATCGATTTTTTAAATGTAGTATTTTAATTTTTAAAATTAAATCTTTAAACGGAATGCCGGTCATGGTCACAAAAGCTTGGTCACAACTGAAAAATTTCGAAAAATGGCACACATCTGAGTCTGACTAAAAACTAATTTTTGAAAAAAAATCGATCGTAAGGGTTTCCAAAAAACTGACAAAAAGTCAATTGTCATCGTAATTCTGCAAAGCGTAATCGATATCTTCGTCCGGTTGAACTGTCTGGTTTTCCAGTAAAAGGTGAAGAGAATCGAGGCAGAGTTGACGGACCTGGAAAATCGATAATTTGGAAAAAAAATGAAAATTAATTTTTTTTGAAAATTTAAAATGTTTGAAACTGAAAAAATAATATTTTTTTAAATTTTGATTTAAAATATTAATTTTACCAGCCTGATCCTGCCGCTTTGCGGCATTCAGGCCGGGGAGAACAGTAGAAAATGAATCGAATGGGACACGCGCAACATAGGGCAAAAAGGGGACCACGTTGAAAATATTTATTTATTTTTTTCACGGCGGACGGAAGGAATGAATGACGGACATACTCAAATCTTTCCGGAATATATTATAAGAATGATTTTAAAAAAAGGCGATTAAAAAAAATATTTTTGAACTAAAAATGTAAATTTTTTATTTTATAAAAATTAGTTTTATTTTTTTTGATTCAAAACAAAAAATTAAAAGTTAATTGTAAATTTCAAATTTATTTTTGGAAAACATCGATTTTTTCTAATCATTTAAATTTTTTTTAAAATTTTTAATTCGAGATATTATTTTAAAAAAAATTGGAAATGGTTCTTTCGGGATAAACATTTTTATTTAAACTTATTTTTTAATGTTTCAAAAATATTTTCAATTTTAAAGTATTTTGTAAAATTCAATGATACTACTCCAATTTTCCAAAATTTGAGAGAAAATAAATTTTTTAAACATTGCGAAAATCGATTTTTGAATTTAAAAATTGAAAATTGGAAATAAAAATTGAAAATACAAATTTTAAAAGGAAACTAGCATTTTAAATTTTTTTTTCAAATTTCTGTTTGAAAAAAAAACCAACATTCCGAATTAGAAAACTTTTATTTAACAATTAATTTTTTAAAAATTAATTTTTTTTTAATTTTTTCTCAAAAATTCTCGAAATTTCACCAGAGCGCACTTACCTCCTTAACATCATGATTGATCATCTCCCTTGCTATCACATGAGCCAACACTTTCAAATCGTTTTCGTAGAACATTTTCGAGAGAACTGAACTGCCCAATTCGATGACTTTTAGCAGGAATTTCAGACGTCGGACTGCAAAAAATCCGAGATGGAAATTATTTTAAAAAAATATTTGAACCAAACGAACCAACAGCATTATATTTTCAAAAATCAATAAGCTGAAGAAAATAATTTGAAACGGTTTTTTTAGAGTTCTAAATGTTCAAAAATTTGAAAAATGGGCGGGCATCACGATTTTTAGATTATTTTTTGCACACCATCTCTAAATATTTGAAATTTTCAAAATTCAAATTTTTCGTGGCGAGACCCAAAATAATTTTTTTTAATTCTAGTTTCAATTTGAGCTTAACTGGATTGAAAAAATTTAATTACGTATTTAAAAAAAATTGAAACAGTTTTTTTTTAAATTTCAAATTTTTTGGTGAAAATGGGTTTCACCACGATTTAAGAAAATTGGGTAAAATCGAAATTTGATTTTTTTAAAAATTTATTTTCATTTTTCAAGTTTTATTGTTAGACAGGAAATTAAAAAAATGTACAAATTCATAAAAAATCAAAGATTTCGTGGCGCAACCAAGAATAATTTTTTTTCCAAATTTCAAATCATCAAATAGAGTCTACTGAATTTTTGATAACAAAATTATTATATTAAAAAAATTGAAACAGTTTTTTTTTTCAATTTTAAATTTTTTGTTGTGAAAATGGGTTCGACACGATTAAAAAAATCTGGCGAAACCGAAATTTGATTTTTTTTAAAATCTATTTTTATTTTTCAAGTTTTAGACAGAAAATTATTTTTTTTATTTTAAATTGAAATTTCTCAAAATTTTTTAAATATTTCGTGGCGCGACCCAAAATAATTTTTTTTCAAAATTAAATTAAAGTTTAACAAAAATTTTTTCAAAGAATTTACAAATATTTTTTTGTTTTGTTTTGGGACCCAAAATGTTTCAAATTTCTCACCTGTACATTTCCTGTTCAATTCCTGTATCAAAACCATTCCGAATTCCGCACACGCGTACGGATCATCACGCATCGGCTCGAAAATCGATGAATTATCGATTTGTTGCTGATCGAGAAGACCCGAAAAGTTGGTGCACATTTCCAAAACGTCGACTTTTTGATAGTCGTTGATTTGATGATAAAGACGACGGAAATATTCAGTGTTTAGGTGATCTGAAAAAAAATTTATTATTTTAGAAAATTTGGGTCTCGACGCGAAATTTTTGATTTTTAAGCATTTTTCATTGCGAAATTCGTATTCCCGCTGAAATTCCGATTCAGAAAACATGTCGCTTCCCCTAATTTGAAACATTTGGGTCTCGCCACGAAATTCGAAAATTGTCGTGGCGAGACCCAAAAAATCAAACTAGCTCCAATCGTCTCGGGAAAAAGTCGATTCGGATCAGAATTTCATGCTGATTTTGAAAATCAATTTTGTTTTTCAAAAAATCAATATCTCACCCAATTGCTCCAATGGAATCGTGGTTTCCGTCGAGTACAGTATCGCCAAAATCCGTAAGGCGGGAATTTGAATTCCATTCGATTTCTGGGTCAGCGGCACTAGGGAAATGACTAATTGAGTGTCTATGAGCATATTTTTGATGGGTTCCCCACAGCATTCCATCAGAACTTGCAAGGCGTTGAGCAGATGTTCACGGACCGCGTCGTTTTGGTCCTGAAACGGAATATGAGGGTTGGATTTGAATTCTCGGTGAAATTTGGAGTCGATTGACATTGATTATGATTGATTTTGGTGAGCTTTGAGTTTTTTGGGTCTTGCCACGAAATTGAAAATTTGAATTTTCGCTTCGAGACCCAAAAAATTTCAAAATTGTCAGAATCACTTCAAAATTGATTTCCAAGTGCAGAATTACTAGAAAATTCAAATTTTTTGAAAAAAATGCAAAATTCAACAAAATAAAAATTTTCGCGTCGAGACCCAAAAGTCAAAAATTCAAAAATTTTCGAAATATTCCGATTGGCTTCAAAATTGATTTCCAAGTGCAAAATAACTTGAAAAATTCAAAAAATCCAAAAACTGTTTGAAATTTTGATAAATAAAAAATTTCGCGTCAAGACCCAAAACTCAAAAAATTCAAAAATTTCAAAATGGTCGGAATGGCTTCAAAATTGATTTCCAAGTGTAGAATCACCAGAGAAATTTAAAATTTTTACAATAAACCTTGAAACTCTAAAAAAAATAAAAATTTTCGTGTCAAGACCCAAAACTCAAAAATTCAAAAATGTTAAATTTTTTAAAAATTGTTGCAATTGGCTTCAAAATTGTTTTTCAAGTGCAAAATTACTAGGAAAATCCAAAAATTCCAAAAACAATCTGAAATTCGGAAAAATAAAAATTTTCGTGTCAAGACCATAAAGTCAAAAAATTCAAAAATTTTTAAATTTTTATAAAAAATTGTTTCTGATCTAGTTTTCAATGAGGACTTCAAAAATTTACACGAAAACGTTGAATTTTCGCTGAAAGACCCAAAAACCCAAAAAAAATTACCGTCTGCAGTACGATGAGCAGCTGGTTCATCCATTCCCAGTTGTTCTTTGAAACCACTGCTAGAGGAATTTGGGGGTCGGTTTTTTTCTAAAAATTTGAATTTTTCTCATCATTTAATCAATAAAATCAATATCCCACCACAATATCCGAAAATCCATTAAGCGATGAACAAATCGTCTCATCGTCTTGTTCGGCTGAGTAGCTGAGCTGAAAAATAATTTTTAAAAATTCAAAAAATTTTTTTAAAAAAAACTTAGAACTAGTTTTTCATTATCAGAACTATTTTCTATAATTATTGATTTTTTGGAACACAAAAAAAAATTAAAAAAAAAATTACCTCTTGTTTCTCCAAAAACAGGTCAAAAAGCGTTCCGGCGGATTTTTCGAGAACTTTTCGATCATGGCACGTCTCTACATTCACTTTGTAAGTTTCTGTTCGTTTTTGCAACGTGGAGAATTTTTCAGAGCTGAAAATAAAAAAAAATTGGAAAAAAAAAGATTTTTTTTTTGAAATTTTTTTTTTGGAAATTTTTTTTTTGGAAATTTTTTTTTTTTCAAATTTAAATTATTTTTCACAATTTTCAGTTTTAGATTTGTAATAAGCGCAAAATTCTACACTAAAAACAATTTTTTGTCAACGAAAATCGTCTTTTTAAAAAATTTTGATTTTTGGGTCTCGCCACGAAAACCGAAAATCTGGAAATTTCCACTTTCAGGCCCGAAATATTCAAATTTAGATTGAGTTACAATTATTGAAATCAAAATTGACATTCAAACACTTTTTGAATTGCCTAAACTGAAAAAGTTGAAGATTCTGGGTCTCGCCGCGAAAAATCTTCTCTCAAACATAAATTTTTCTCACAAAATTAGAAATCCGGTCAAATTTCCGAAATCCCCGCAAAATTTCACCCACGGAACAATTTTTCCAGACTCATAGCTCCAATTTTCAAATTTTCGGGTCCCACCACGAAATCAACCTACAGTAATCCCCAAAATCCAAAAAATCGGCGGATCGCCGTGAAATTTTGCGCCTCGGGGTAGAATTTCACGGCGAATTTGAAAATGCTCACTTCAAATGCGGATTCAGAATTTCTAGGACGGATTGGAGGGCAAAATGGCAATTGCTAAGGGGGGCATCGGTGAGGGCTCGGATCGAGTCGACGCATTCGGCGACCAGTTTGTCCGGGTCGAAATCCACGTCGTACATCTTGAAAAAGAGGAGAATAAAAATTTTAAAAAATATGAAAAGGGATAAGAAAAAGTCAAACTTTCGCTACAACGATTTTTTAAAAAAATTATAAAAAATTTCAAAAAAAAATTTCGAAAATGGGGATAGTGAAAATAAAATGAAACCACAAGTATTTTATCACCACTTATAAATAATATCAATTCGGAATATTCGAAAGTCAAGTAATTTCGGCACTAGTAAAAAAACGGGAAACGGGGGGATGACAATGAATGACAATGACAATTTTTTCGTAAATAAATACAGCGGGGGAAACGAAAAATTTAAATTTAATTATATGATGGAAATAGGAAAAGAAGCAGGAGCAGCGGGGAATTATTATTAAGCGACGGGGGGAAAATTACAAAAATCTACAAAAAATAATTTGAATTTTTTGGTGGGGAGGGGTGGGGAAAGGTGAGTTATTATTGCAATGGAAGAGAAGAAAATGGGTAAATTGGGCCATTTTTTGGAAGAGAAAATGAATGAGGTTTTGGAGATTTTCGGGCAAAAAAAAAAATTTTTAAGAAATTTTAAGAATTTTTTTAGACGGAGGATTAATTTTTCTAACTTGAAAAATTAAAATTCTCAATTTTTTAAAATTTTTCAAAAAAAATTGTTTTTTTGAAAAAATTTAAAAATCAAATTTTGAAAATTAAAAAAAAAAGTTCTGATTTTGAAAATTGTAATTCATTTTTTTTTAAATTTTCATTCAAAATTCGCGTTTTCTCCAAAAAAAACTCAAAAAATTAATTTTCCCAATTTTTCAAAAAATTTCGAAAAAATTGAAATTTTTTGAAATTTTAAAATTAAAGAGTTCAAATTTTAAATTAATTTTTTTTTTAATTCCCATTCTTATTTTTATTTTTTTAAACCAAAAAAACCGCTATTTTTTATTTTAAATTTTCTTGAATTGAGAATTTAGATTTTTCAAATTAAAAAAAATTATTTTTTTTTGGAATTTGAAAGGAAAAATTTTCAAATTTTAAAAAGTCCTATTTCCGAATTTTAATTTTTTGCTTCGAAAATTCGCATTTCACTTCAAACTTTTAAAAAATTCAAATTCAAAAGCGCTGCTGATAATTTAATGTCAAAATCAATTTCTAATCCCAAAAATTCGATTAAAAAAAAAATTTCGAAAAAAAAGTTCAAAAATCCCCAAAAACCCCCTGAACCATAAATTCTTCCTCAAAACTCATTCACTCCTGTCTTCTTCTCTGCACTGGTCTTGTGTATATCATATCTCCCATATTCTGCGTTTCTCGGTCTCCATTCAGTGCGGTTCTCAAAAAATCCTCAATCATCGTGTCCATATCCGGTTCCAAAATGTCGTATTCGAGGGCATCTTCATCGAAATCACTGTTATCGTCATCGTCGTCGTCGAATCCCAGAAATGCGGAAATTTGCGGACGGCGGCGTAGATGTGGCGGCTCTCCCGGATCGATGGATCCGTCGGGAAGCTGATGTTTGTAGAAGCACTTGTTGCCGAACGGACAGTCGCCGCGGGAGTTGGTGTTCTGCAATAATATTGGGTCTAGAGTGGAATTTTTAAAAATTATAAAATTAATTTTTTTTAATACTCCTAGAATTATATTTCTAACAAAATTCTCTTTTTTTGAAAAAATAATAAAACTTACAAAACTCATCTCTATTTTTTGAAAAATTGCGAGAAAAACAAATTAAACTTATTAAATAATTTTTTTTTAATTTTATTGAAAAAAAATATATATTTTAAAATTAAAAAACTCAAATTTTAAAAATGGCTAAATTTTTCGAAATTTAACATTAAACAAATAAATTCAAATTTTTTCAATGAAATTTTAAAAAAAATCAACAAAAAATTCCAAACTTCGAATGATTTTTAAAAAAAATCAAAAATATAGTGCTAATTTTTCTAATTCAAAAAATTAGACATGAAAAAAAATTAATCTCAAATTTTCTAAATTAATTTTTTTTATTTTTGAGTTTTTGAGAAATCATTAGAATTTTTAAATAATTTGATTTCTTTTAATTTTAAAAAATCGATAACAAAATTTTTGTTAAATCAAAACGATTTTTTTCAAATAATTTTTCGATTCGATCATCTATTTTTTGCCGAAATTAATTGTCAATTTTAAAATTTCAAAATCAAAAAAAAAAAAAAAAACCTACCGAGTAATACTTGCACACCTTGGCCTTCATGTTTTCCTTGTACATTTCTATCAGCAAGTTCTTCTCCTGTCCCGCCTCCACCCAGAAAACAGACGGAATCACATAGTCCGAGTGCTGGCGGCATTCCGGACATGATCTGACCGTCTTTGTCTCCAAATCCATGCTTTGCTGGTCACGGGAGCGCCATTGGCGGATGCAGTCGAGGCAGAAACAGTGCTGGCAGCCGTTGAGAATTCCGAAACGCAGGTTCTTCTCGACAATGTTCTCCATGCAGATTCCGCACGATTTATCCTCGGTTTTTTGGAACAGAAAGGCGCGTTCCATTTCGCGAGAGTGCAGATCAACGCATTCCTGGAAAAATATTTGATTTTAAAATTTTAATATAAAAATTAGTAAATTTAATTAAATTTTTTTTTTCTGATTGGTTGTAAGAGTCAAATTTAAATATTTTTTTGTAACTATTTAAAAAAAAAAAAGAAAAACTTCAATTAACAATCAAAAAAATAAAAAATTCAATTTTTCGAAAAATATATTTGAAAAATCGTAAATATATTAATTCTAGATAATTTTCAAATCAATGTTTTTGAAATTTTTTTTTTTAATTTCCTCATTTCTTCCACAATTCTCTTGAAAATTAAAAAATGAAAAGTTTAATCTTTGAAATATAAAAATTAATTTAAGCAAAAAAACATTTTTTTCAAATCAGCCGTTCCGACAACTTTGATTTTTTAAATTCTAGATAATTTTTAATTTTTTTTCAATTATTAAATTAAATTTTGAAAAATTAATTTTTTTTTTTCGAAAATAAATTTAGATTTTTTTTAATTCTAGATAAATTCCAAATTATTTTTTCTTGAAAATTTTTATCAAATAAATTAATATTTTTTTAATACGGTTCGCTTAAAAATTAGAAAAATAATTATTTTCATTTTAAAAATTAATTAAATTTTTTAAAATCAGCCGCTTTGGCATTTCTAATTTTTTTAATGTAAAAAAAAATAATTAATTTTCTATCCATTTTTTAAAAAAAATTCCACCAACCGTCACATGCTCCTTTCTCTTCTGCTCGTTGAACGGATGAAGACTCCAACTGTTGCACATATCACACCGATCACCATGTGCAAATGGGCAGTCCGTGTCTTTTCGATGACATTCTCCGTTTTTTTCGTAATATGGACACAGGTAAAGTGTCTGTAGATGAGCGTTATTGGATGTGGCAGAAGTGGATGAAGAGCTGGAGGAACACGCTGCTGCTGAGGCGTAGGATCCTGGAAAAAATAGAACTTGAACACTTAAAATTGAATTTGAATTTATTTATTACAAATTTTAACGATTTCTTCAATAAAATTAGAAAAAAAAATAATTTTTTAAAATTTCAATTTTTAAAAAAAAATTGTATTTTTTTCAGAAATAAAAATTGTTTTCCACTTTAAAAAAAATGAGAAGCTATTTTTCTTCACAGAAAAACGGCAAAATTAAAAAATAAAATAAAATTTCGGCCAATTTCCAAAATTTTGTAAAAAAAATTTCTGTACAAGAAATAAAAAAATTAAATTTGAAAAAATACTATTATTTTCTCGGTAACTTCTTGAAAATGAAAAAACTGTTTTCACTTAAAAAAATAAAATTGATCAATTTTCAAAATTTTGTAAAAATTTATTTTCTGCACAAGAAATGAAAAATGTAAAAAAATTTTAAATTTAAAAATTAAAATTTGAAAAAAAATACTATTATTTTCTCGGTATTTTCTTGAAAATTAAGAAATTGTTTTACACTTTAAAAAAAATAAAATATTCACTAAAAACAATTAATTTAATTTAAAATTTTAAAATATAAAAAAAAATTAAAACTTGAAAAAATACTACTGTTTACTCTATTTTCTTGAAAATTCAAAAAATTGTTTTTCACTTCAAAAAAAATAAAAATTTCGTAAAAAATTTCAAATTTTGATATTTAAAAAAAATTAAAAAATTTTAAAAAATGCTATTTTTTCTCGGTATTTTATTGAAAATTAAAAAAAAATTTCACTTTAAAAAATAATTTTGATCAATTTTCAAAATTTTGAAACAATATATTTTCCACAAGAAAATTGGCACAAAATCCTCCCGATGCCCCCCAAAAAATTAATAAAAACCACTAATTCACCTGTCGATTTTATCTTCCAACTAGGCACGAACTCGCAAGCCTCAGCATTCAATCCGGGTTGTGACAGTCGAACTGGACGGACTCTTTGTGTGGAACGAGAGGGAATTGGTGGCGGAGGAACGGAGAAGTTCGGTGTGACGGAGGAGGAGGAAGAACGCGCTTCGTTTCGAGGCCGAATGTGGAGAAAACGGCACGACTGACCGTATGAGCATCTGGAAAAAAATTATTTTTAAATTTTTAAAAATAATTTTAAAAATTAAAAAGAAAAATTATTTCAAAAAAATTTTTTAAAATTTTTTTTAATTTTTTAAATAAAAATATTATTGGATTCTGAAAAATTCAATTTCTTCAATTCCGGTTCATAATAAGAAAAAAAAAAAATTGCTAATTAAAAAAAATTTTAATTGAAAAAAAATTGAACAATTTCGAAATTTCATCATTTTTTTTGTTGAAAAATTGGAAAAAAATCTAATGGGAATTAAAATTTTAAAAACTAATTTTCCGCAAAATTTTAGAATTTTTGTAAAAAAATTGATTTTTTACGATTTTTTTGCGTTTTTGCTTTTTCGAACAATTTCAAAAAATTTCGCAAAATTTCCACCGCCGATTTTCCCCAAAAAACTCACTTTCCAGCCAAATTAAACTGACAAACGTTCTCATTCCGTCTCGCAGG
>LR564024.1:11826-31319 GCA_900536345.3 Caenorhabditis sp. 39 LS-2015 | reverse complement strand
TTTCAAAAAATTTCGCAAAATTTCCACCGCCGATTTTCCCCAAAAAACTCACTTTCCAGCCAAATTAAACTGACAAACGTTCTCATTCCGTCTCGCAGGATCGTGAACGAACCTGAAAATCGAATTTTCCCTTTTTCAATTTTTTCCGTCATTTCTTACATGCAACTGTTTCCTTTATTGCAAATTCCGTTCGCGTAATACCGACACGGCTCCTGACTCGACCGACGCATGGCGATTCGGCTAAAATTGGATTTTTTGAAGATTTTTATATAAATTGTAAAAATCTGGAAAACCAGGGATTAACCACGATATTTATACTAAAAAATCAAGCAAAAATCAAGAATTTCAATTAAAATAACGAGAAAACCCGAAAAAATGAAGGAAATCCATGAAAAATGACCGAGAAAGCAATAAAAATGAGGAAAAATTGTGAAATTCGATACGTTATCAATGGAGCGCGTTTGCAACATTGCCCCGTGGAAATGGCGCCGAACGCGTCTTTTGCCGCGGGGAAAACGTGGCGTTTTATGGAAATTTGGTTTTTTTTTCGGGAATAAAAAAATCGATAAAAGGAATGGTGGTTTTGAATAGGAAAAGTGAACGAACGGAAACCAAAATTTGGCAGGAAAAAATTGAGGGGTTTGCGAGAATTTTTTTTTAAAATAGTAATTATTAACGCAACTTAAAAATGGAATTTATGTAGATATTTAAATGGAAATCGAAGATTTAAAGGGGATATGTGATAAAACATTTTAAAAAAAACATTGAAATTTTTCAATTTTTCAATTTTTTTTTTCAAAATATTGATTTTTAAATTTTTTTTGTTGAATTTTTCACAAGGAATCAATGAATTTTTGGGAAAAATATCATGTTATTCAGTACAAATAGACAATTTTTGAAAAAAAATTGTAAAAAAAGTTTTTTTCCAGTTTTTTTTAATTTTCAGATTTTTCCAAAAAATTTGAAAAAAATTGAATTCATTTTAATTTTTAATTTTGAGAAATCTTCATATATCGTTAAACAATCAAGTGAAAAATTTCAAAAAATTTTGAAAAACTTTGAAACTGAATTTTTTTTTTTCAAAATTTCAATTTTTTTTCAATTTTTTCAATTTTTCCTTTCAAAAATCAATAAAAAATCAACTTTCACAAAACTAATAATTAACTAAAACTTAAAAATCTAAATTTAATTTGTCTTACTTTATTTCGAAATTTTTTTTCAAATTGTTCAAATTTCTCCCAACCAACCCCCGAACCCCTCAAAATACCACTAAAAGCTCTCCAATTCCCTCTCCAAACATGTCTTTTCTTCGGGATAATCGGGACGGTCCAATGGGTATTATACCCCCGTACAAACATGTCTTTCGAGTAAATATACGGTAGAAAAGAGTGTGTGAGAGGGAGATACGCAGCCAAATTCGGTAGTCGAAGGAAGCAGTTGGAGTGTTTGTGATGATGATGAGAAAGTGGAATATGACAATTGGATTAGGTAGTACGGCATTTTAAAAATTTTGTTTTAGATTTCTAGGATTTTTTTCAAAAAATTTTGAAAGTATTTTCAAGGTGCACCTGTGTTTGAATTTTTTTAAATCAATAATTTTTTTAAAATCAAATATTAATTTAAATAGAATTATTGTTCTGTTTACATCATAGTGTGATAATAAATTTAAAAATAAATTTGAAAATTTTTTGAAACAGTACCAGAAAAAAAAAATTTGAAACGGCGTTTTTTTGGATTTTTAAGAAAAATTCAAATAAAAAAACTAGAATTTTATTTGCTACATAGCTTATAACAATAACAAATTAATTTTTTTCATATTAAATTTCATTTCATAAAAAATTAATTTATTGTTCAAATTTAAAAATTTACAAAAATTGACAATTTTCATTTTTTTGCGATTTCCAAAGAAACAACAATTTATTGATTTTTCCAATTTTTCCAAATATTTTCACAATTTTTATTAAATTGTTCAGCCAATTTTTTGAATTTTATTTGAATAAAATTTAAATTTTGGTTGAATTATTTTCATGAAAAAATCAAATATTAATTTTAAGAAATTTTTCAACTATTTGCATAAAAATAAAAATTTTAAAGTCAATTTCAAAAAAAATTGTTATGAACAGACAATAAAAAAAGGTAAACTATATATTTTTTTCCGTTTCAAAGAAAAAATTTCCTTGAAAAATTTATTTTTTTTGTTTTTTTTCAATTCCGCATATATTATTTCTTTCCATCTATTTTTCCATTTATAATTGTAATGTGATTTTTTTTTAATTCGAAAATTAATTTTTTCATAAATTATTTTTACAGATATTTTTAATCAAACTTTTCTTACAACAAACATCTTGCGTTTCTTCCAAGAAAAATTTTAAAAATTAAAAAAAAAAACTTCCATTAATTAAATTATTGATAAAATTTTTGATGTGATTTTTAAATAAAATAATTTTTTTTGAATTTATTTTTTTTACAATAAGCATCTTACGATCTGAAAATCAGAATATTTGTTGTAAAATTGTTGAATTTTTTTTTTAAATTAAAAAAAAAGTTCTGTCACTGATCGGCACAAATCCTAAAAAAAAATGTCTCTATTAATTTTCTAAAACCTTAATTTATTGTTTTCTCTCAATCATCTCCATTTCTTCCAGAAACCAGTCCCCATTCCTCTCGTCATAAAATCACTTGTTTCCATCGCCCTAATCTCTCCGTCGTTTTCCCCTTATACTCATCCATTTATTCGTCCATTCGGGACCCTCCTTTTACATAATTTATGATACATTTGCCGTTCTTTTCGGGGGAATATGAGGGAGAAGATGGCGATAAGTAGATAAGAATTCATCGTTTATTACCACGGATTTCGCACATTTTTATTTTATTTTATTTTATTTATTTAGGAAGACAGGCAGGCAGGATTTACTCGTTTAGAGTGGGTATTTAATTCATTTTAATTAATTTTAAATTTTAAATAAAATTTGAGAAATTTCAAAATAATAATTAAATTCCATCACTTACCTTATTTGTTGCTATATAAAATTTTGAAAAAAAATTAAGTCAATTTTCAAAAAAATTAATTTGCAAAATGAAGTTTTTTGAATTTTATTAATTGGGCTATTAAAAAAAAATAATTAAAATCTCTGATTTATTTGATAAATTTGAAAAAAAATTGAGAAAAAATTTTATTAAAATTTCTGAATTCTTTATAAATTTTTTATTTATTAAATAAGGATTTGCTTGTTCTTGGCGGCGTTTTGATTAATTTTTAATTGAAAAATATTTTAATTTTATTTAAATTAATTAATTAGGGATTTTAAATTTTTTAGAAAATTTTATTTGAACACATATACTTAACAACGTATGAACCGTGAATTTGAAAATTAAAAAAGTTTGAAATTCAATTTTTCAAAAAATTGATTGACCATCAAGCTTTCTGACTTTTTTAAAGTGCCAAGAAAAACCCCCTTTTTTTAAATTTTATTTGCATTTAGGCCTAATTTTAATTTTTTCGTTGTTAACAACTGAAACATTTTCAAATGTTTACCGAAATTTGAAACGACATTTAACACATAAACAATTTAAAATTTTTTAATATAAAATTTTGAAACATGATTTTCTTTTTTTCGAAAAATTTTGTTTTATATATTTACCAAGCATTTTTCCACTGATTTTAACATGCCACTGATTACTTTTTCATTCAAAACTCTATCCCCAGAAATTCCTTCTACATAACAGTAAATTGCCATATAAGCAACATATGTGTGTTCCATTCCAAATAGCAACTGAACCGATTCGATTGACAGGTTAATGACACCAAACACAACACTATTTGGGATGATTTGCGATGGGGAAATGAAGGGAGGGGGGGGGGCAGATGGAGGATTGATGGGAGCGTGAAGTCCAAGAATTTATTCAAAAAAGTTTTTTTTTCGAAAATTTAGTTAAGCTGTAAAAATTCGAGACTAGATTTTTGTAATTTGAAAAAAAAACAAATATTTATACAACAGAAAAATAATTTTTTTTGTTGAAAATTTTAATTTCATTTTTCACAATCATCAATATGCTGATTTTCCAATTAAAAAAAACTCAAAATCATATAAATATAGATTTTAAAAAAAATTGTTTTTCAAATTTTTGTGATTTTTAATTTTTAGATTTTTTTTCTGAAAATTTTTTTGTACTTTGAACATATTTCAAAATAATTTGATTTTTCAAAAAATTTGAAAAAAAAAACAAGTTGTATTAATTAGTTTTATTTTTTATTAACCGATTTCGGAGCCCTTTGTTTTAAATTGTTACCTTATTTTACTATTTTGAAACAGAAAACTTGAAAAAAAACGTAAAAAAATATTTTTTTTTAACTTTTTGGAAACTCACGAGTTATAAAAATTAAAAATTAAAACTAACCTTGAAATAATCAGTTCTGTTATTATTTTCGTATTATTTTGATTTTTTGAAACTGTAAAATTAAAAAAAAAATGAAATTTTTTTTGTTGTTGAAAATTCTGAAAATTCACGATTTCTGCTCTTTAAGAATAGAAAAACTCAATGGAATAATGTGCTTCTCAAATTTTTACATTTTTCTTTATCAATTTGAAACTGTAAGTAAAATTTAAAAAAAAATTAGTCCCCTCCTACTTCCCCCTTGAGTCAGTCCTTGACCCCCTCCCTTCCCACCCCCACCTGTTACTCAATTCTCCCCGTTTTCCATCCATTTTACAACACGCAAAATTGTTTTATTACTCTAATCGTCCGGACACACGGACATGTTGAAAAGTACAGAGATTTCTATCGGTTTCTGGTTTTTTAGAACAAACTTTTTTTATTTGCCTTTGTTAGGTTTTTTTTTGTTGAGAAAATAGGAATTCATTGGAGAAATTTGCAAGGATATTTTTTTGCTATTTTTCATTTTCAAATTCTCCACTATTCGTTGACATGCGGTAAAATATTTTTTTTGTTGAAAAATCGAAAAAATAATAATTTATTATCTGTTTTTCAAATGGTGACAGTTGGGCTTTGGGGGCGGAGCTTGGGTCTCGCCACGCGTGAGCGCAGTGAGCGCACCTGTGAGCGGTTTGCGTCCCGAAAAAATGAAAAAATCGGAAATAATTAATGAAAACTGGCAAATTTCGAATTTAAATTCGAACGCAAACCGCTCACAGGTGCGCTCACGGCACTCAATGCGCTCACGCGTGGCGAGACCCAAGCTCCGCCCCCAAAGCCCAACTGTCACCATTTGAAAAACATATAATATAAAAGTTGAATATTTTGACAAAATTTGAATTATTTTTTGCTAGTTTTTCATTTTCTTTGTTATTTTTGAAAATTTTGAAAATTTTAAGTCAAATTTTACTCCGTCGCTTAAAAAATCTCAGTTTTTAAAAATGATTTTTTCATCTATTTTCGAAATAAAATAAAAAAATGAAATAAAAAATGGCGAAAAAATTTCGGAAAAGTTTCGCAATACTTGAAAATTTTGCTGATAACTTTGAATTTTTTTTTTTAAATTTTGCAATGTGCTGTGGTAACTGTCACCAAAATATTCTTTTTTACTTTATTCAAAATTAATTTAATCAATTTTCAATTTTCAAAAAAATTACAAAATTAAAAAAAATACAGTTTCAGAAATTTAGGTTTTGAAAAATTCGAATAATTTTTTTGTTAATTTTGTATTTTCATCATTATTTTTCAGTTTTTGAAAGCGCTTGAAAAAAAAAATTAAAATTAAGTTTTATCCCGTTATTTCAAAATTTTTATTTTAAAAATACAATCTTCTATTTTAAAATTTTTTTTTCAAGTTGTGAATTTTTTTACTTGTGCTTTTCTTCACAAAAATATGATAAGGTAAAATAAGGTTTTTTTTTTTTTAAATTTCTAATTTTTAAAATTGTTTCAAAATTAGTACTTTATTTGAAAAAAATTTCAAAATTAAAAAAAAATACAGTTTCAGAAATTTAGGTTTTGAAAAATGTTTAGTTA
The DNA here is from genome assembly GCA_900536345.3 of Caenorhabditis sp. 39 LS-2015. Classification (NCBI taxonomy): domain Eukaryota; kingdom Metazoa; phylum Nematoda; class Chromadorea; order Rhabditida; family Rhabditidae; genus Caenorhabditis; species Caenorhabditis waitukubuli. The sequence continues at coordinate 25,349 of LR564024.1, read as the reverse complement.
TTTTTTGTTATTTCTTCGCTACCTATATAGTTTCTCAATTTCTGAAATTTTGAAAAAAAAATTAATATTGAACTCTACCTCGTTATTTGAAAATTTTTAACTTTTAAAAATAATTTTTAAAAAAATGTCAATTTTTTGAAACATTTATTTGAAATTTTTTTTTCATTTTTCAGAAAATAATCATGATTGCAAATGTGATAGCTAGATTTAATTTTTTAAAATTTTGAAACTGGAACTTGAAAAAAAAATCCTAGTTTTCAGTGAAAATATTTTTTTTAAATTTAAATAAATTATTTCAGTTTTGTTTTTGTCTGAAAAATTGTAATTTAATTGAAAAATTCTAAAAAATATTTTTTATCTGTGAAAATTTTTAAAACTTTTTTTTTTGGTTTTTTAAATTAAAAATAGAATCTTAAGAAAAATTTAAATTTTCCAACTTTCAAAAATTCAAATCCAAACTTTACAATGTTGTTAGAATGTTAAGAATTTTTGAAAATTTCGAAGATTCCGTTTTTTTTTCATTTTTTCAGTTTCAGAAATTTAAGTTTTGAAAATTTTCAGATTTTCCACTATTCTTTGACATGCGGTTAAATTAATTGCAATTTTTGAATTAATTTTTAAAAATTTTGTTTTGTGCTTTACAATTAGTAATTGTCACAAAAATATATTTTTTAATTTTGAATTTTTAAAACTGTCTAAAATTTATATTTAATTTTAAAAAAACCAAAATTTACTGTAAAAAAATACAGTTTCAGAAATTTAGGTTTTGAAAAATGTTGAATTTTTTTTTATTCTCTCTACTCCCTATATAGTTTTTCAATTTCTGAAATTTTGAAAAAAAAACAATTAATATTGAATTCTACCTTGTTATTTAAAAATTTTCAAGTTTGAGAATTAATTTCTCAAAAATGTCAATTTTTGGAAACATTTCAAATTTTGGAATAATTGATTTTTTCTAATAATTTTGAATGTTTTTTCATTTTTACATTATCTTAAAAAAATATTAGATTTAATTTCTGAAAATTTTGAAACTTTAAAAAATTCCGAGTTTTCAGTAAAAATATTTTTTTTGTTTAAAATAAATTATTTTATGTCTGTGAGAATTTTTTTTTGGATTCTCAAGTAAAAAATAGAATTTTGAAAAAATCAGTTTAAAATTTTTAAAAACTTGAAAAAATAAAAATTAAACTTTAGAATGTTAAGAATTATAAAAAATTTTTTTTATAAAAATTAATGTTTGTGAAAATTTAATTTTTTTTTTAATTTTAGAAAAATATTCAACAATTTTTAAATAATTTTTTCATAATTTCCATTTGCTAAGCAAACAAAATTTTATCATTATTGTAAATAAAAAATTAGTTTCAATAAAAAAAAATTAAAAAAATTGAACACAATTTTTCAATTACTTAAATTCCTGTAAAGTTTTTTTTTCAAAATTTTTTAATTGATTTAAAAAAAAATTATTTTAAAATTATTTTTTTACAAATGGCAATTTCAGGATCTTTTTTTTCCAATTTGATACCAAGCAGTCCCCTCCGCGACACCCAGACCAAAAAGTTGCCAAATCCAAGCAAACCAAAAAATTTAAAATTCCACTGATTCCACTGACTCCCTCTGATTTCGTCCCAATTTTCTTCAAAACCAGCGCCTTCCAATGTCAAAGATTCCGCTTTCCCGCCGCCGGAAATCCGTTTTTTTCTCTCTCAATTCTCGCCGATTTTTCCTTCCTTTGCTCTAGAAAAAATCGGCCCGCTCTTCGAAAAGAGGCGAAGAGCGGGCGGTTCCGGACCAGATTGTGACAATCCAATTCGGAGGAGGAGGAGGAGAAGTCGTCGACGACGACGAAGACGATGACTTTGTTAGTTTATCCTCGGCAGAAGGAGAAGAAGGGGTGATGATGACTAGAAAACCACACACACATTATTGTCGTTGTATCTTTTTGCTCCCTATCGTCAGCCAGTTCTTCTCAGATCTTCGGCATAAAATCATAAAATTTGAGGAAGCTTTGGGATTTTTTTTTTGAATTTTTAGTAATATTTACGTTAAATTTGAAAAATAAAAAAATAACAAATTTCAAAATTTCGAAAAAAAATTTCAAAATTTTCAAAATTTTCAAAATTAAAAAAAAATAATTTTTTTTATTTATTTTTGAATTTAAAAAATAATAAATTGTTGTTAATTTTCTATACGAAACTCGACAACTAGGTACAAAAAAATTTATTTTGAAAAATATAAAAAATTCATTTTTCGGCGAATTTTGATTTTTTTGTTGAAAAAATTGAATTTTTTACAAAATTCAAGTGTCAAATTTTATATTTTTGAAAATTCAATATTTTGGAAATTTTTTTTTTTAAATCTGAAAACGCCTTGATTTTTTTCAGTTTCAATTTTCTTGAATATTAATATTTTTCAAATTTTCAACAATCCCAAAAGATGTTAATTTTTAAATTTCAGTCTGACAACATTTTAATAATCACAAAAAAATGTATTCAATTTGTTTTTGAAGAAATCATTTTCAAAATTACCAGAAACTTAAAAAATATTTCAAATAATAATAAATTTTTAATAAATCAAAAAAATTTTTTTTGAAAATATCATGCTTTTTTTGAAATTTTTTGTTTTTTTTGAAACGCTTTGTTTCAAAATTTGAAGTCTTTCCAAGAAACTTTTACAGTAATTGAATGAATTTGTAATGACAGGTGTACTTCTCTTTTTTTTCCTTTGTATTCTTTTGGTGCACTTTCGAAAAATAAGCGCAGCTGGTGTGGCACCTGCTTACCCGTTTTTATTTTTTTCAATTTGAATACACTACATTTTGTCCTATATCTCACAACCAGCTACGGTATAAAATATCAAAAAACGATCAACTACAAAAATACGCTGAATTGCAAGAGCTACAACTTTTTAGTTAACAATTTTTGATATTAGCAGTCTCACCCGAAAACGTAAAATGGCCTAGTGCCACGTGGCGCCGCTCCTCGTCCACGGCCACACGGGTCACGCCTCGATTTCAAAGTTTTCAGCTGTGTGCTACCGTATTTGTCATCATTTTCTGCCTTTTCGTGACGTGACCCGTGTGGCCGTGGACGAGGAGCGGCGCCACGTGGCCAAGGCCATTTTACGTTTTCGCGTGAGACTGCTAATATCTCTTACCGTAGCCGAGATATAAAACAGAATCAGGTTTGCCAGAGCATATTTTTTCATTTTGTATCCTATGTATGTTTTGACAGTAAACAGTATAAACAAAAATTATCAAAAAATTGAAATTTCGAAAATTTGTTTTTTGAAAGTTTCTCACTTTTTAATTGTCAGTTGATACTAAAAAACCAAGAAGAAATTAATTTTCAAAGTTAAAATTCCCTATTCTCCCCTCCGCACTCTTCATTTCTTATTCCACCACATTTCATCATGTACATATCCCTCTCTTTCTCCCTCCTTCTTCTCAACTTTTTTCCCATTTTTCCGAGTCACTGAACAAGGGACAGACAATCCGTCTCCTCCTCTCCTTCCCCACCCATCTCATCCATTTGTCCGTTTCCTCCGCCTCTTCGTATTGTACAGATGGATATGAGGGAATGATGGGAGATGACTAGTAGGAGAGAAAAGGTGATATGTCTTAAATTTGTTAGGTTTTTTTTTCAAATTTTTTTGAAAATTTATTATATTTTTTTTCTTGGTTTTTGGTGTTTTTAAATTTTTTTAAAAATTTTTTCGTTCCTCATTGTAATTCCTGTCTTTTTTTTCAAAATTGAAATTTTTATTTTTTTTTTCATTTTTCAAATTTCAAATAATCAACTTTAAGTTATTGTTAGAAATATTTAATTTTCCGGGAAATTGTGAATAATTTCACAATCAGAAATTATTTTTTAGTTAGAATTAAAACAAAAAAAACTATTTCTGAGACAGAAACACCATTAACAAAAGTAAAATGTCAAAAAATCCCATATTTTCGATGAATTATGAAACAGCATTAGTTTTTTTATTTTTTTTTATTTTTGGTTTTTTCCTAAATTTTTCTATCTTCGCTAAAAAATTGTATTTTTCCTTCGAATTTTGATTAAGAATTTGAAATTTTTTGGATATTTTCATAAAATTGAAAACTCTGGCTAGATTTTCAATGTTGACTATTTTTTCAAAAATTTAGTTTTTTTTTTTTAATTTTGAGTAGAATTTACTTTTTTTTTTAATTACTGTTTATTTTTAAATATTTATTTTTTAAAAAAATTCTATTAAAATTTTTTATTTTCAACTGCATATTATGCTTATCATTGATGTTTTATGAAGTTCAATTTTTGCTCAGTTATGAAACGGAACATTTCTTTTTTCTTACCAATTTTGTTGCTCTGACAACTACAGAAAACTATAAAAAATTGTTTTTAATAATTTTTCGAAAAACTATTTTTTGTTCCTTCTGAATTTGTTTTTCTGAAATTTGTTTTTTTTTCAAATTTAAATTAATTTCAATATTTTCAAAATTTCTTACGAAAAATCAGTCATTGCTAAAATTTTAAGAAATCCAAAATTTTTATTATTTGTGAAACAGATTTTTATTTCAAATTTTTTCCGAAAGTTCCATATTTTTGAAAATTTGGAAAAATTAAAATTTCTAGAAAAAATTGTAAAATTTCAAAACGGTTGTTGTAATTTTTTAGAATAAAAAAAAATGCAAATTACTTAAATTATAATTTTTTTTTAAATTCCGAATTTTGAAAAATTGAAATATTTAGGAAATTTGGTTCAAAAAATGGGTTCAAACGCTGCTAAAAAAGGCGCGTTGTGGAATATCGGAGCGTCGTTAATTTTTTTGTTGAATTTTTTACATCTAATTCACACGCAGTGATTAATAAAATTCTGTGAAATTTTCGAAAATTTTTTAAAAAATTTCCTTTTTTTCTTGAATTTTTAAAGTTTATATTTTTAAATAATTTTTAAATAATTTTTTTTTTTTTTTATCTTAAATTTTTTTGAAGACATCACTATGCAGCGACCCGCTTTAATTAAAGTTTTCAGAAAATCTCGAATTTTGAAAAAATTGAGATATTTAGGAAATTTTGTTTAAAAAATGGGTTCAAACACTGCTAAAAAAGGCGCGTTGTAGAATATCGGAGCCTCGTTTTTTTCAATTTGTCTTATTATTTTTTTTGAAAAAATTTTCAAAATTCGATATTCGTCCCGTTTCGATTTTATAGATGAATTTGAGTTTCAATTTTTTTTTCTCTAAAACCATACTCCAATTACCAGCTTACCAGTTCAAAAGCGCATTCATCCAGCATTTTACAATTATAATTCGTTCCCAATACCCATATCCCTTCCCCCCTCCCCCGTCCCAAACAATACGTAATTCTTCCACTTTTCGCTTTCCTTTCCTCTCGTTCCATTTCTCTATCCTCTGATCCGATTTATTCCCCCTCTTTTTCTTTTTCTTTTTCCCCTCGTCGAGACGAGATAACCTCTATTAACACAATGAAAAGTGGGTAAACCCGAAGGGGGCGATTTGACAGTAACCAAACATTGCAAACATCCATCAAGTGGTCAACGCAAAGATGTCAAAGTGACAAGATTCGGAACGAGAGAAACAAAAAACGGGAAGTGGATGGGATAAGGATGGGTTGATTGAGGAGGAGGAGCGCACAGATCGCATTGATTTTTTTTTTTTGGATTTTCAAAAAAAATTGGATTTTTTTCCCGTTTCAATTTGTAGTTATGAGCAATTAGGTTTATAGAAATGAGCTGCCACCCATAAGCGCTGTTCCAATTTTTACATAGTATGTAGTACCAGCCTGAACGTGCGGCTGCGCCGCATTAGGCTACCGTGACTACCATTTGATTTTTACGTGACCCCGGGTCAACTACGCACAGAAAAAGTTTGGACAAACATTTGATTTGAAGACAATTTCATTAAGTGATATACTATCACTGAAATTTTAAAAATTCCAAAATTTATTTAATTTTTGAAACAGAATTTTTCCCAAATTTTTTTTTTAATTTTAAAAAGAATTCTTAAAAAAATATATAAATTCGAAACTTTCGCTGCAAAAAGATGGTCTTGATTTTTTTCCAATTTTTGAATAACAATTTTGATTTTGTTGCCGTTTCAACTTGTAGTTATGATCTATTAGGTTTCTAGAAATGAGTTGCTAATTGTACGTAATATGAAAAATAATTGTGAAAATTAAAAAAATTAAAAAAAAAAACTAGCTGGCTGCGTCATTAGATTAATTTATTTTATTTATTCTAACAATTAGAAAAAAATTAAATTCTAATTTTTAAAATACCAATCAGCAAGATATTATTGATTTTTTAAAGTATTAAACTTTGTTTTAAAAATAATATTTTTATTTAAAAAATTAAAAATAAAATTGGAAAAAAAACTAAATATTTTCTGGTTATGATTTTTTTAATAATTTTTTTTTTGGAAAATTAAGATTTTTTAAATTTTAATTTAAGTTAAAAAAAATATTAAACCAATTTTTTTTATTTTGAAAAAATACCAGAAGTTTAACAAAATTTTTAATTTTAAAAAATGATTTTTTACCACTTTTTTTGACAATTCGTGATTTTTTTAGGGAAATTTGAAATTTTTTTTTCAAGTTTAATGTGGTAGAATGCGATGTATAAATTTTGAAAAACAATCTATAAAATTTAAATTTTTATTAAGAAATAAAATTTTGAAACAATAATTAAAAGTATACAATATCAATCATTTAACGATCATCATAGTCATAAATAGTCAAAATCAATAATTGCTACAAAAAAAAATTTTTTTTGAAGTTTTTGAATTTAAAAAAATTAAAATTAATCCTAAAATTAAATAATCCCCTCCTCATTCCATATAAAATTCTGAAATATATATTCAGAATTTTTTTTTTAAATTTTAAATTTACAAAAATTGCTATTTAATAACGATAGACCTACTGAAAATTGGACGTTTTCAAGAACTTTTCAAAATTTTTGAAACAGTAAAATCCTAGAATTACAGTAATCCCCAGCCCATTCGATTTATTCCCAATGGAGTACCATGTTTATCTCTTCATATTTCTTGTTCTATTTGCCTCCCCACCTCCTCCCGTTCAATCCGTAAGTCCAATCGAGAAGTCGGGGGTCTCGAAACGAGAAAGAACAAACGATTTGGATACGCGGAACGCTCTTTTCCGCGCACCGCTCACTTGTTGACTCTTTTCTCTGCGTCTCTCGCCATTCCCGTGCTATTTCTTTCGACTGTGTTTGAACCGTATTTGTGGGCGCTTCTGGCGGTAGGAACATTCTCTCGAACAACACAACACACACACAACAACTCCTTGTGTCATTTTTCGGCTTTTATATATGTGATGTTCTTCTTTTTCTCGTTTTCTTCTTATTTTTTGGGAATTTTAAATTTTTTTTGATTAATTAAATATCTTTAAATTATCAATATACAGTTTTTCCTCAAATTCATTCACTGAAAATTTTTTTTATTTTTATTTTTAAAATTATGGAAAAAAATTACGGTTCTAGAATTAAAAAAAAAGTTTTTTAAATGGTAAAAATATGAATAATTCCTTTTTTTTCGTGAATTTTAATTTGTTTTCTATATTCCATATACATAAAATCAACAAAAAAAATGCTCTAAAAAATCGAAAAAATTGATTTTTTCCATAATTTTTAATTTTTATAATTTTATTTTAACAAATCAAATGTATACACGGCCTTATTGTTATTCATTAATAGGTAATTTCATTTTTATTTTTCACTATTTTTTTTGAAACTGATTTTTTTTTCTTAAATTTTTAAAATTTTTCATTGAGTGTTTTTCCGAAAATGTGATTTTGAAAATGTTTGAATTTTAAGATTTTTTTTGGAAATATTGATACTTTACCTTTGTTTTATTGAATTAAAATCAACAATTATTTTTGAAATTTTTAAAATTTGTAAAAAAAAAATTGAAAAAAAATAAAAATTGGAAACAAAATTATTCAAAAATTGCTAAAAAATGCATTTTTTTTATTTTTAGTTTAAAATTTAAAAAAAAATTGATTAAAAAAAAATAAAAATTTTCTGTGAAAGTTTCAAATTTGGCACTTTTGAAAATTTCGGAAAAATTTCAGAATTTTCTAAAATTTTATTTTGATGTTTTTTAAAATTTTCAAATTTTTTATCGAAAATTGAAATCTGCAAAAAATTGAAATTTTTCCAGAAAAAAAAAATCCCCAGTTTCAAAAAAATTATTTTTTTGAATTTTTAATTGTTAATTTTAATTTCCGTAATGTTCCCTTCTTTCTGTCAAGTGACAATTTATTTTAAATCAAAATAATTTTACACTTTTTTTTCGAATTCAAAATTAAATTTTAATGACACCCCTTCATCCTTTAATCGTAATAATTCCCGTCAATTTTTCTCCAAAAACAAAAAGACCAAAAAATATCTAAAAAAATGCGAAAAATGTCAAAACTCAAGGTCTTCCCCCTCGCCTCCCTCTCGAAACCTCCCGGGGGACCGAGATGAAAAATGAAAAATTGATGAAAGTTTGGTGTCCAATTGGACATACCAACTGACTAAGAAGACACTTTTTTGGACCCCACCCTCGTTTTTTTTGGCCGTGAAAGTGACCAGTGATAAGAAATTGCTATTTTTTTTTGAAAAAAATTATCAAATGGAAGAATTTTTTGTTTTCCCAGCAGTTGGACTATCGGTTAAATTATTTTTTTTGTGAAAATTCTAAAAATCTGAATTTTTTTAATTTTAAAAATTCAAGTTTTGGATTTTTCTTTGTATTTTTGGTTTTTTTACATGACTCCATTTTTTAAATTAAATTAGTAATTTTTAGAAAATTATATAAAAATTATAGTAATTTTAAATTAAAATTGTTTTTGAATTTTCTCTTGCACGAGCGTACCATACCATAAAAAATAGTCATGTTGATTTTTACAATTTTCTTTTTTTTTTAAAGTTGAACCATTGGATTTTCATTTATTAAATTAATCATTCTCATGGAAAACATTAATCAATTTTTTCTAATTTTCCAAGAAAAAATTTCACATTTTCAACAAAAATTGAATTTTTATTGTAAAACGGGATTCCACAATTCCACAATGCAAAATGTTTCCTTTTAGACATATTTAATTTTTTTTCGAAAAATTTTAAATTTTAATTTTTTTTAATTATCCAATTAATTTTAATAAAATAGAAAAAATTAAAATTTTTGAAAGAAAATGGATATAATTTTTTTTAAATATTTAACTAAATTTTTTTAAATGATTGTACTGAAAAAAACATAACTTTGTTTATTTCGAAAATAGGAATTTAAAAAATCTATTTGAAAAATTTTCAAAACCAACAAAAAAAAACGCACAATTTTAATAATCGGAAAAACAATCTTTGAAATGAAAAAATCACACAAAATTCTTGTTTGAAAAATGATTTTTATTCAAATAATTACAAAAAATTTAACAAGTAAATTTTTTTTAAATTTTCAAAAATTTTGTCTAATTTTTTTTGGTTTAGATTAAAAAATAAAAAACAATAAACAATAATTCAAATTAATTTTTTTAAATTTTTCTAATAAAAAAAAATTAAAAAATTTAAAATTAAAAATTGAAATAAACTAAAAAAATTAAAATATTTTTTTAAATTAAAAATTATATATGACGAATTAATTCCTCGTTTTCAAAAAAATTTATCAAAGTCAATCCTAAAAACTGTAAATATTTTTCAATATTCCGTAATGATAAATCTACCCTCTCCCCCTTATTCCCATTCCCCTTCCCAACGCCTAATGAGTTCCCCCTCTCATTGCTTCACTCATTTCTCATTATTTCCAATGTCTCCAGAGTGCTCGAAATCCCATAAACCCATCAGATCGGTAACTTTACACACACACACACACACGCTCACAGTCGCCGATAAAATCACTCGTTGTGTCTGCGTCTCTCTCCGTTTCGCTCTCTCTCGCTGTTTCCAATCGTCGCAAACTACTCGATGACCGCTCGTTTTCTCTTTCTCTGCGTCTCTCGTCGATTTTAATGGTTAGAGAGTGCAGAAAAGGCACTGACGAAGAAAGTGTGATTCATTCGGGTTTATATGCTGCGGTGGGGAGGAGAAAGACACGGACGACCTCCCGGGACACTTGTCCCCCCACCAGTAAATACTTGACTTTTCTTTTAATCTCTTTTTTGATTTTGATTTTGCGACAATTTTATTGGCAGATTCTGGAGTTTTTCTTTTGATTTTTTTATTTATTTTCGAAAGACTAATGAATAGGTTTCGAAATTTTTTGAATTTTTTTTCGAAATTTGAAAAAAATTGAAAATAATTTTTTTTTGAATTAAGTAAAGCTATTTTTTCCGTTTTTTTTTTAAATTTAAATTTTTAATTTTTAATTTTTAATTTTTAAATTTTTTAAATTTTTTAAATTTAAAAAAAAAATTTTAAAAAAACGATTTTTACTCTAAAAGTTAAATTTTTTTTTCAATTTTTAAAATTATTTTTATGTTTAAAAACTTGAATTTCATTATTTTTTTAATTAATAGAAAAAATTCTGATAACATTTTTTCATTTTCAAAAAAATTACAGTTTCACTTTTTCTTTTCAAATTTTCGAAATAGTAGTTAATATTATTGGAATTATCCGCACTTTGCTTTTGAAAAAAATAAATTGAAATTTTTTAATTCCGGAAAATTCCAATATCATTCTGAAAAAAATTAAAGAAATTAGAGTCAAGTGAAAATTGGCCCAATTTTTTTTTTCAAAATTTCCAAAAATTTTTCAACAAATTAAAAAAAAAATTTCTATCATGTTAGGAAACACGAAATTGAATTTTCAAAAAAATTTTCCATTTTTTGCAAAAATTTCTGAAAAAAAGTAAAAATAGTTGAAATCACCTGAAAAATGGCCCAATTTTCGTTTTTTAATTTTTTAAATTTTTTTTAAATTTTTAAAAAAATTTCAATGTTTTCGATAATTTTTCCAAAATGCTCTCCGATTTTTTTCAATTTTTCTGTAGAAAATTAAGAAAAAATTGAATATTATCAACAAAAAAAAATTCAATTTATGGAAAAAAAATTAATGAAAAATTCCAAAAAATGTAAATTTTTTAATTTCAAGTTTTTTATAATTTTCAGATCTTTTTGAAAAAAAATTGAAAAAAATAGATGTCAACTGATCGCAGTTCCTAGAAATTTTCAAAAAATTCCTTGCAATTTTTTTAAAAATTTTCTAAAAAAAAGTTTAAAAATTCAAAAAAAAAATCGAAAATTAATTCTCAATCTCCTAGAATTTTACCGAAAATTCCTCCTACTTTTCCTAAATTTCCCACATCAACTTGACTATCCCCCTATCCTCCATATCACCAAATAAAAAATCGATACCAACTGATTTACAACACCCCGGTCCTAAAGTTGTCTAGGAGGTCTGCCCGCACGGGTGTCCTTCTGCATGTCTGCGGTCTCTTCTCATCCAATCTATCCTATCCTATCCGTCCCCTTCGCCCCCTTCCCCCTTCTTCTCCTTGTTCCCCCCTCATTTCCCCTCATTCATCTGGTTGTCCGATTTGTAGTAACTTTCGACATTTTCGGTCCCTAATACAACTTTGAAAGGCGTTGTTCGGCTGGCTTCGTCTTCTAATCATCCGCTTCTTTTCGGCCGACTTTGACTGGTTTTTTCTTTTGGTCTTTTGGTTTTTTTTGCTGGGATTTCGTAACTTTTCGAATTCATTTTACACTAGGCTTAAATAAGGATTAGTTACGGACTGATTCAGTTCTATTCCAAGTTTAGATAGGTCAGGCTTAGGCAAGACATAGATCAGGCCTAACCCGAATTCTTTGCTTAGGGTTAACTTAGACAAAAGTTAGGACAGTTCCGCTAAGTTAAGGCTTAGCCAAGGAGTAGGTCAGAATTCCTTAGGCAAGGCTTAGCCAAGGACGTCAGGAATAGCTAAAGGACAGTTTACGGAGTTTAAAAATTTAAATAAAATTTCCTTTAAAAATGAAAAAAAAATGAGCATAATTCTGGAAAAAATCGTCAAAAAATTTCTCGACTTGAAAAAAAAATTAAAAAACAGTTCCTTGTCAAAAAAATTGAATTCTAGTTGTTTTAAAGTTTAAAAAAAACAGAAAATTAAGAAATTATTTTTTTTTCCAATTTTTAAAGTTTTTATTGTTTTTCACAGAAAAATTCAAAAATTTTCTAAATTTTTCATATTAAAAAAATTGATTAAGTTTTGAACTCATAGTTATTTTCGAAATTTCAAATTTTTAGATTAAATTTTAAAAAATGATTTAAAATTTACATTTTTTTAATTTAGAATTTTTATTTCAAGTTTAATTTTTTTTCTGCAATTCTCAAGATTTTCTAGTTATATTTATTTTTGAAATACATTTTTTCCCCACTAATCTTCTTTTTTTCCATTTCCCTGACCTACAAGTCAACTACTTCCCTTCCTAACCAATCTTTCTTATCAGTGATAAACTGATAGTGACAAGAGTGGTGTCTCTCTATCACTTGGTAAACTGTGTTATCAGTCCATTTTGGGCAATGTTTGTTCAGCCAGAAGGTGTTCAAATGCTGGCAAAAAAGGGGAAATGGACATTGAAACAGTGAAAATAATTTTTTTTTAGTTTTGAAAATTTTTAATTTAAAAAAAAATTAAATTTGTTATTCAAAAAATAAAAAATAAATGTTATGGTTGTGTTGAATTTTCGAATTCAAATTCAAATTCCGAATTAAAATTTTTCATAATTTTTTTTAATCGAAAAATGTTTCTTTTTTTTGCTATTTTTTCTATATTCTCCTCGTCTCTTCCAATTGATTTCTCTATTTTTAATCTTTTTTTTTTAATTTTTTAATTTCCAGATATCATCCAACCACACACTATATGGATGAAAAATAGGCATGAAATGCCCAATTTTCTATATATTTTATTGATTTTCTTGTGCCCGATTCGGGTGAGTTTTGCGGGAAATTCGAATGTCTACTCGATCGATGACAACTTGGTCTTCGAGAATCCCAGCCACAATGGACAAGAGGTTTTCGAGAAAATGGTGCGTTTTTAAAAAAATTGAAAAAACATTAGACAGCAGCGTTATTTTTAAATTTTTTTTCTTACAAGGGAAGTGTTTTTACCGGACCTTTCAACTTTTTCTCTATTTTTGATATGATACTAATAAGGGTTCTAGAAATCGATCCCGCTAGGTCCCAACCTGCACAACTTTTTTGTTTATTTTATATAATTTTTCAAAGTTCGGACCCTGGATCTCAATTTTTCGCAATTTTTAACACAGTAGATCAACTGGCTCGAGAGGTCGGCAGCGCGTGACCTCCCACACTCTTGTCACTGCCATTAGATCCTCCTGGAAATCGACCAGAAATGGGGCAGTGGGAAGGGGCGCGAGTAGTAAACTGAAGGTCAGAGTTCGATTTCTTTTCCTGGTTTTTCTTTTTTGCTTTTCGAGGTAGTCCCGGACTTGTAAAAATTTTCAAAAATTTCGAAAAAAATTTTTTTTTTGAAAATGTTATTTCCGGGGAATTTAAATGGAAGCAAGTTCCCTACT
>LR564024.1:0-11726 GCA_900536345.3 Caenorhabditis sp. 39 LS-2015 | reverse complement strand
CCGAACTTTGAAAAATTATATAAAATAAACAAAAAAGTTGTGCAGGTTGGGACCTAGCGGGATCGATTTCTAGAACCCTTATTAGTATCATATCAAAAAATTAGCAAATTCTCAACCATACGGTAAAAACACTTCCCTTGTTAGATATATCTAAAAAATTCTAAAAAAAAATTTAAAATTTAAAAAAATTCTAAAATTTTTTTAGCAATTTAATTTTCACAATTACAAAATTATATTCAAAAATATTAAAGTTAATTTTAAAAAAATTGATTTTTTAAAAAGTCAACATTAGAAAAAAAATTAGAAAAATTTTAAAAAATTTCAAAATATTTTGCAAAATAGTGAATTTTTATTTTTATTTTATTTTTTAAGTAAACACAGTTGATTTCAAATTTGTACTATCATTTGCAATCTATCAAAATTTCCAAAAAAATTAAATTAATTTTAAAACATTGAAACTGGAATTTTTTTTTGATTTTTGTAAAACAAAAAAATAAATTTAAAAAATAAAAATAAAAAAACCATCTGTTTTGATTCCCCTAGATCAATTAGAAATTTCAAAAAAAAATTATTTACTAAGAAAATTGAAACTGAAAAACTACGAGTAAATTTATTAAAAATAATGAAAATTTAATTTTAAATTGTGAAAAACTTTGAAAAAATCAACAAAAAATATCTATTTTACAAACAAAAAATTCCCCATTTCTAGGCCATCGATCCGTCGACAACACGGGTGTTCGTGGGCGCCGTCAACAGTATTTACGACTTGACGAGTGCCGATTTATCGATTCGAAGACATGTTCAAACGGGACCCAATGACGATTCGCCGTTGTGTCGTGGTGAGGGTTTATCGATTGAAAATCTGAAAAATTAAAATTAAAATTAAGCTGAAAAAAATTGAAAATTATTCAAAAAAATGTACATAATTTTGAAAATTAAAAAAAAAATTTAATTTTAATTTTTGAAAATTTTTTTAAAAATTGGAGAATGGTACAATAATTTTGGGATAGCTAAAAATGTGTTTTTTATTTATCTGAATCAATTTGAAAACGTTATTATTTAAAAAAAAAAAATTTGTAAATTTTAAAATTTTAAAAAAGTTAGGTAACATTCAATTTTTAAAACAAATTTTTCAAATTTTTCTCAAATTTTTTTCATTTTTCTGACCATTTTTTCTTCCTAAAAAGCATCAATTTTTCAATGTCCCTTTCCACTTTTTCTATGTGACAAAATCACCGCTGGGACCCATTTTTTTGGTGCTTAAAATGAATGCGTCTGTCCTTGGTCTATTTTTTTTTTGGAATTTTTGGAGTTTGCGGAATTTTTTTTAAAGAAAACCAGGGGTTCGAATTTTGAAATTTAAATTAAAAAAAAAAATGTTTCGAAAAATTTAAAAAATTTAAAGTTTCAAATTATTTTTTAGCGAAATGAAGGATTTTATTAAATTTAATAATTTCATTTTAATTTTCAAAAAATTTGTTTGAATCTATCAATCTTTTTCTAAAATATTTCATAAATGTTTTCAAAATATTTGATTTATTTTTTTAAGAAAAATAAAATTTGGATGATTTCAATATTTTTGAATATAAAAAGAAAATCAGGAAAAAATCAAAGTGAAATTTTAAAAATTTATTTTTTGATTGGGAGAATTTTTGAAGATATAAAATTTTTTAATTAATTTTAAATTCTGGAATTACCAATAAGTTGAACATTTTGAGTTTAAAAAATTCGAAAACTGCAAAACAATGAAAATAATTTTTTGAAAAAAAAATTTTCGTCAAAATTACAAAAATTCAAAAACACGGGAAAAGAAAGAAAAAATTTTAAAAAATTATTTCCCCATCCCGAAATATTTTTTTTTCATTTTTCAAAAAAATTTGAAATTTTGGAAAAAAATTAATTAATTTTGAAAATTTTTTTTCAATTTCCCTATCCCAAATTCTATTTTTTCTCAAAATTCCAATATCATTATCAAAAAAATCGTATTTTTCCTCGTCTTCCTTCCCTAATTCCCCCAATTTTTCCCACCACTTCACACTATAATTCTTCAAAAGAATCGCCTCCTCATCGCATCCATAAGTGTGTTTCAAATCCTCTTTTTTCTTTTTTTTTTCTCTTCATCAGAAATCAGAAGAAGTAGCAGAAGACAGCCGGCCCGGGCGACACAAAGCAACAGAATTAAGCGGCTTTCGGAAGGGGGGAAGGGGGCGATGAGGGGGGGGGATGAGGAGATTATGGTAATTAGGGCTACCCGGGAGGGGAAGAAGTGGACCACCAAATGGGACCAACTAGGGACCAACAATTTGTCATTTTATCCGAGAATTTGAGTTGACTATGGATGATTTGAGAGTTGATTGATTGCTGGCTGGGAGGAACATTTTTGGAATTTCCGAGGAGTTCAGGGAGGAAAATTTAGAGAAAATGAAATTTTGGATAAGGAAAAAATGTGTAGATATTTTTAAAATTTTGTCAGTTGGAATCTAGAATTCTTTTATAAATTTTAAAATTTGTTTTAGGATTTTTCTCAAAATTTGATAAAATTTTGAAAATTTAGAAAAAAACGTTTTTATGAAAAATTGAGGAAAATTTAATTTTCAAAACAAAATATGATGATGCTGATTTTTTCCTGTTGAAACTGATCGTTTTCTGAAAAAAAAAATTACCAAAAAAGTTTGCGAGATTTTTTAAAATGAATTTTCACAAAAATCGATAAAATTGCAAATTTTTAAATTTCTTTAAAAAATTTGAATTTCAAAATAAATTAAAAATTTATTCGTCTAATTAAATTTAATACATAATGTTAGTTTTTCAAAATTATTAAAAAAAAATTACAAACCCAATTTTTTAAAAAACATTTTTTTCAATTTTTTTTTCATTTGAAAAAAATATTTTTTTTAAGTTGACACAAAAATCAATTTTTTGGTCTTTTGTTTTTGTGGTGATAACTTCCTAATGATTGAAGCAACACAAATTTAGAATTTTTAGAAAAATGAATTTCACTTGAAACAGTACAATTAAAAAAAATTGTACAATTTTTATTTTTCTTTGAAATTAGTTTTGTTATACTAGCAATAAATTTTAATTTTTGTTTCAAAAATATTTATTATATTACATGAACATTTAACCTTCAGAATTTTTTTTTGAAAATGATTAATTTTTTAAATCAAATTTTTTCGAAAATACAATTTTTTAAAGTTTTATATCATTAATATTTTTTTTAAGTGGTATATCTTTAATAAAAATTCAAATTCAAATTAAAAACTAATTTTCAAAAAAAATTTTGATATTAGAAAAAATAATTGTTTTCACTCGAACTTGAATTAATTAATTTCAAAAGTTTTCTGTTTAAAAAAATCATTGAAACAGAAGGTTTTTTTCAATTAAATTTTTTTTCCAGATGCTCGAAACCGCGAAGAGTGTCGTCACCAGTTGTCACGTACCAACTCTCATACAAAGGCACTGGCTGTCTATGATAAATCGTCAAAGTTGATCGAGTGCAGCAATCTTTATCAGGTACTTATTTACTGGGAATTTGAAAAAGTTTCATTATCAAAAAAACTTTAAAATTCTTTAAAAATAAAAATAAATTTTTTTTTTTTAATTCTTCCATTTTTCAGGGAAGATGTCGCCTGCGCAACCTGCACAACATTTCGGAAGTCATCTCAGAAGCCATCGAGCCACGTGTCTCAAATGATTCGACGTCTTCTGTCGTTCTTTTTGTCGGACAGGGACCCGCCAATCTGACAAATGAACCGGTGTTGTATGTCGGAGCGACTATTGGAAGTGGGGTATGGATTTTTTTTGTTTTACCTCTTCAAGGCCAAAACAACATATCTGCCGGATTGTCTATAGCTGATACGTTAGCCCTTAAAATTTTTCGCATTTTTGCATTCTGCCGTTTTTTGATATCTTGTACTGTAGCCTAAATATTCAGCTAATAAACTCAACAGCTACCAACATGGTACGCGACTGATTTTTAGCCGAATATTGGAATTTTTCAGGACCACGACCGTATGTCAGTGTCTTCTCTCTTCCTCCGTCCTCAAAAAGCCTTTGAAATTGTATTTCCCGGATTATACGGAGGAACTCACGTGTCACTGGACTACAGGAGTCGCGGGTATTATAAGTATCAGTGAGTTATTACTTTTTGATATTATTCTTACGCTATATAACTTGGGATAAAATTGTTTTAAATTTTTGAGACAGTTTTGAAACAGAAGTTTAAAAATTAATTGTAATGCATAAAAAAATATTTTTTTAAAGTTGAAAACGTTCAAATTTTGGGGAAATTTTTATTTTTTGAATGTCAAATTTGAATTTCTAAACTTTTGAAATAAAATTGAATAAAGTTAGGATTTTTTTTTGAAATTAAAATTTTTTTTTTTTTCAATTTTTCAATGTTATATTTAATTTTTGATATTTTTTTAATTTTGGAAAAATGAATATTTTTCTATCACTAAAAATCCATTTTTCCCATTTCCAGAATCGATTACATCAACGGTTTCGAGTCTGGTGACTACGCGTATTTCGTAACTCGTCAGCGAAAAACCATCCATGATGACGCACCGATTCAGTCGAGATTGACAAGAGTTTGTACTGGCGACAAGAATTTTCATAGTTATACGGAGGTGAGGAAATGATGAAAAAAATCAATTGGAAATTTTTTTTTTTAAATGTGGAAAAAATTGAAATTTTCAGATTTTTAAATTTTGAAAAAAATTGTTGAATTCGAATAATAAAATAACAAACATTTTCAAATTCAAATTTGAAAAAAAATTTTTAAAAAAATTTATGAAATTTTTTTTCAATTTGAAAATTTAATTTTTCTTTGAATTTTTAAATAGTGCAAAAATGTTTTTTTATATAAAATACTAAAATTAAAAACATTTTCAAATAAATACAAATTTTGAATAAAAATGTTTTTTTTTTGAAAAAATCAAAAAAAAAATTGAAAAATAACAAAAAAAAATTGAAAATGTTGTTTTTGTTGAATTTTTAAAAAATTAAAAAATATTTTTGATATTAAATACTAAAATTATGAACATTTTTAAATTCAAATTTGAACAAATAATTGATAAATTTTAAATTATTTTTTTGAAAAATAAAAAAAAATATTTTTAAAAATATTTTTTTGTTAAATTTTTGTAAAATTTGTTAATTTTTTTAGTTAATTTTTTTCACTAATAAAACGCATTATAGGTCCCTCTGGAATGCACTTCCAACGGAATCGACTTCAATCTGGTCCAAGATGTCTATGTGACACGGGCCGGCTATGAACTGGCAAAATCTCTGGATATAAGGTTGGTGAATAATAATTCCTTTAAAAAAAAAATACTAAAAAAATATTGAAATATGAAAAAACTCATTCAATGGTAGATTTTTAAAGCTTTTTTTGAAACCAAAACCCATCGTCTATTAGATTAATTTTGTCAAAAATAAAATTTAAAAAAATTTTGAAACAGAGTTCTTAAAAATAATTTTACATTAAAAAAATCAAAATTAAAAAAAAATTTCTAAAAAATTTTATTGTTTAGATTTAATAATTTTTTTAATTTACAAAAAACAGTTTCATATTTCTTTCTCATCAATTTTTTAATTTTAATGTAAAACAAAAAATTTCAAATTATTACGATTTCAAATTTAAAAAAAAAAAAAAAATTTATTTCGGGTATTATTATGTAGCACAGTGATTCAAGTTTGAAATTTTTTTAAATTACAATTTTCATTTTTTTCAGTGTAAGTGACCCGGTGCTATACGGAATATTCTGGGAAGGCGACAAGAACTCGTATCGATCCGCAGAACCAACTGGAAAATCGGCAATTTGTATGCTCACGATGAAGGAAATCGAGACAATGTTCAAGATGAATATTATGAAGTGCTATAAGGGAACTGCTGGGTTGAAGAAGGTTGGTGTAAATTAAAGTGAAAAAAAATTGAGAAACAATTTCTTTTAATGCAGGGTATCAAAAAATAAAAACAAAAATTTCGAAAATTTGGGAAAAAATCTTGTATTTTAAAATATTTCTTTTAAGTTCAAGTGGTTTCAGAAATTGAAAAAAAATATTAAAATTTCAACTTTTCGCTTTAAAAAAATTTGAAAATTAAATTATTATTTAATTAACAAAATGTAAAATAATTTTTAAAAAATTTCGATTGAAAAAATCCAGCAATTTTTTCTTTTTTACAGTTTGCTAGATTAAAATGTATCTTGTGAAGATAAAAAAAAACATTAATTTTGAAAAAAAAATTTAAAAAAAAATTTTGAATCCGAAAATTTTTTCGCGAAATTTTTGAAGTTTATTTTCTAAAATTATTATGCTGTTGTAATCATTTTCAATTTGAATTTTTATTTTATTTCATTTTATTTCATTACAGAACCTTCCCTGGTTCTCCTCCAACGACGATTGCCGATTTACCACTTTGCCATGGGAAGGAATCAAGTGCGGAAAGGATGTGAACTCGAAAATTGGTAGGTGGATCGATTTTTTGTTGTTGTTAAAATGGGATGTTTTCATTTTTTCAAATTTTACAAATATTGATAAAAGTATAGAAAACTTAAGATTAAATTTTTTGTTGTTATTTATAAAAAAGATTGCAGTTTCGTATGTTTTTAAAACAAAGTTTGAAGAACAAATAATAGTGGAATTTTCGAATTTTTTTTGTTGAGAAATTTCAAAAAATTTCAATCGCAGTTAAATAACACGAGATTTAAAAAAAAAAAAGTTGTCTCTAAAAAAATTACAATTCCAATTATTTTCAAAAAAAAAAATTTAAAACTTTATCTCTAATTTTTTTTTTTGGTTTTTTTTTCAGTTTTTTTAGTATAAAAAACATTTATGAAACAATTTTGTAAAAAAAATTTAAAAAAATTTAAATAATTCCGGAAGTTGAAGTAACAAATATCAATTCCTATTATTTTCAAAGAAAAATTGAAAATTTAATTGGCTTTTTTTGCAAATTTTCCAAGTATAAAAAACATTATCAACAATTAAATTTTCAAACCAATTTTTATTTATGAAATTTTTTTTTTAATTTAAGGTTTTTTTTATAAAATTTCTAATAATTCCAAAAGTTGAAGTAACAAAAACCGATTCCTACTATTTCCAAAAAAAATTTTTATTTATAAATTTTTATTTTGAAACAGGGTTTCAAAAAAATTCAAAATTTGGGAAAAACGTTTAAAAAAAGTTGCTGTTTCATTTTTTTTCAAAAGTTCTTATTGTTTCTTTTTCAAAATTTCATTGCTGATCTGACATATGAAAAATAAAAAATCAATATTAATAACCAAAAAAAAGTTCAATTAATTTTTCAGGCGGTGACTTGCCCATCTCCACGTCAGCGACCCTTGTCATGGATGACGAATCGCTCACATCAATCGCCATCAACACCACCCGCTCGAGCACTGTCGCCTTCGTCGGCACACAAAACGGCAAATTGCACAAAATTCTTATTGAAAACAAGCAAAGTGCTGAGAAATACGCGACGGAAGTGCTGACTGATAATGAACCGATTCTGGCTGATATGGAGTTTAGTGGAGATGGAAAGCATATTTATGTGCTTACACCGAGCAAGGTGAGCTTGGGGAATTTGGGGGAAAATTGGAAAAAGGAAATGAGAAAAAACAATTTAATTTAGTGGAGAATATGTAAATGATAATGCAAAATTTTTAAATAACTTACTTTTAAAAATTTGAAAAAAGTTGTGTAAATTAGAAATACAAATCGGCAAAAAATAAGGTAATTATAAAAAAAAATTTGAAAAAATTTAAATTATTTCGGAAATTTTAGTGAAAACTGAAGGCGTTTGATTTTTTTTTTTTAACTTTTAATTTTTTGAGCAATTTTTTTCAAATTCCCAAATAATTTTTAAAAAGTAACAAATTTTTATTTTATTTGAATTTTTTTTTCAAAATTTTAAAAATACTCAAAAAAAATTATTTCGTTTTTTTAGTTTATTGAAAATATTTAAAAATAAACAAAACAAACATAAAATTCAAAAACAATTTCGAAAAAATTAAAAACATAGCAAGAATAATAGAAAATAAAAATTCAATTTTTTTGTATTTTTTTCAAACATTTTTAAAAATCAGATTTTTGAAAAAAAAAAATTTGCAAATATTTGTTTTATTTTTATAAAATATTTAATTAATTAATTTTAAAAATCAAAAAAAATTAAATTGAATTTTTTATTATTGAAAAAATGCTATTGCTATGCTGACTGAACTGGAATTTTTTTCAAATTTTTAAATCAGATCAAATACTTGAAACTGTGCATTATTTTAGTAACGTTTAACTAATTTTAAAAAAATTTTGTTTTAAATTTAATATTTTTTTATTTTTAAGAAATATTTTTTTGGAAAATGTGAAATTTGAAAATGTTATTTGAAAAAAATTGAAAATTTTTTTTTTATTTTTAAAATTTTTTGCTACGATTCAATTTCCAAAGTTTCCGGAATTGAAATTTTTGAAAAAATTTCTTATTAAATCAAATAGTTGAAACTGTACATTTTTGACTGTCTAGTATAATATTACTGTTAAATTTAAAATTCGAAAAATTTAGATTCAGATTTTTTTGATTTCAAAAAATCAATAAAAAATTTTTTTTCCAAATTTCAATTTTCCAGGTCATAAAAATGCCGACGTCCCGCTGCGAGTCGCTGTCCACCCATTGCGACGGTTGCCTGGCCTCTCGAGATCCGTATTGTGGCTGGTGTGTCAGCAATAATCACTGTACACAGGAGGAATCTTGTGAACGGGAAGTGCCGCACACTTCGAGAGGATGGCTCGATTTCCAGAATTCAAAATGTCCGAGGTAGGGAAATTATTTGTTTAAAATTTCAAAAATTATTTTTAAAAAAATAGAAATTTGAAAAATGATTTTTTGGAATTTTCTCATGTGCTCTGGTGAACTCTAAACATTAGAGATTGTTAAATTTTTTTAAATTGTAATTTTTTTTTGAAACTGCAATTTAAATTAATCAATAATTCAATCGATAGTTCAATCAATGACTACTTTTTTTTCTAAAAACTCAATTTTTTTTTGCAATATAATTTTTTTCAATTCGTTTTGAAGAAAGGTTCTTTTCCAAATTACATTGTTGCAAAATGAAAATTCTCCAATTAAAAAAATTAAAATTTTTGAATTTTTCACATTTTCAAAAAATAATTAAAGATTAGAAATTAATATTTTTTTTTGATGCGTATTCTACTTTAAAGTAAAAATTATTAAAAATTTGCCGTTATTAAGCAACATTTACATTTCTAACTTTTCTATGAAAAAAAATTTAAATTACAGTTTCAATCAAAAAAAAATAATGTGTGGGTTCAGTTTGTTCTTAATACATAGAGTTTTTCATGGATATAATTATTTTTCAGAAAAACAAAAAATACATACCGCACAAATAATTTTTTTTTTGAAATTTAAGAAATTTAAACAAAAAATTGAATTTTACAAGTTTTTTTTTTTGAATTTTTGAATTTCCCCGAATTTCTGAAATTTTATTAAATATAAATTGGAAAAAAACAGTTTTTTTTAATATTAAACACAATTTTCTATTCTTACAAAACTTATGTGAGAAAAATAAGAAATATAAAAATTAAAAAATATTTGGAAAAATTTTGACAAAATTTGGAAATTTTTTTTAAAAATCCAAAAAAATTTCTAGTTTTTTCCCTATTTTTCAAAATTTTTTCTCAATTGTCATTGATCTTTATTTAATTTATTTCAAATTTTTCAGAATAAAATCCGTGAAACCAGACCAGATTCAAATCAATACTGCGGACTATCTGAACGTGACAATTGAGAACCTGCAAGCACCAAAAGGCCGTCGAATGCAGTGTCTTTTCCAATTTTCCACTGGAGATGCTGTTGTTTCTGAGCCAATGCCATTCGATGGATCGTTGAAATGCGCAACTCCGCCGATGGAAAAACTGCCGAAAATACCGACGAACGAGTTCCATTTGGCAGCGAAATTGATTGTGGTTTCTGATGGTTAGTTTAGAAAAAAGGGGCTTAGGAAAAAATTATTCGAAAATTAGAAATTTTACAAAATTTTCACGAAAAAAAATGATTTTTTAAATTTTTTTTTTAATTTTGAAAAAAAAATCCAAGATTTTTTCGCATTTTTTTTGAATTTCAAAAATCGTTCAGAAAACACTACCCAAATTTCCAAACCACGAACTACTTCGGAAAAAAAAGGAATTAGAATAGTTATTTATTGAAACAGCAGATTGTTTGAAAATTTTTGAAATTAAAAAAAAAGTTTTTTTCTGTAATCTTTTTTTTGCGAAAAATCAGAAAATTACTAAGTTTTGTGTAAAAATCACATTTAATTATTGAATAACATTTCTGAAATTTTTTTTTTTAATTTTGAAAAATTCTAAAAAAAAATTTCCAGAAAAATCCAAATTTATTTTTAAAAAAAGTAAAGTTAATGTTTACTTGATTGACAAACTGATTTCTTGAATTAAATAAATAAAGATGTTTATTCAGCAAAACAGCAGATTTTTTGAAAAATTTTGAAAACTAAAAAAAAATTGGGTGAAATGTTTTTTTCGAAAATTGAAAATTTCTCAAGTTTTCAAAAAAAATAACTAAACATGAGTAGTGTTAATGTTATATCTAAACTATGAATGGAAATGCTATTTTTTTGAAAATTTCGAAAAATTAAAAAAAAAAATTATAATTTTTTTGCAACAAAATTTTATTATCACTTTTTTTTTTTAAATTAATAAAAATGTGCGTGGTTTTATACTTCTAAACAGAATATTAGAAAAAATAGGAAAAAAATTAAAAATCCAAATTTTGAAACGGTGAAAAAATAATTTTCAAAAAGTTCATTTTGACAATTTTTTTTTGAATTTATATTCCAATTTTCATTAAATTTTTATCAAAAACTAATTTTGTTCATTAAAATCCTTGATTTAAAAAAATTAAAAATCCATTTTCCAGGCAGCAAACTTCCTCTAGCCACCACCAACTTCTCCTTCTACGACTGCAATCGTTATCAGTCGTGTTCCACCTGCTCAGCAAGTCAATTTCCATGTGATTGGTGCCTGGAATCCAATGAATGTGTTGCTGGGAAACTGACGGAGGACAAGTGTCGCAAACAGCATATTGTCAATGGGTTGAATGTGGGTTTTTTGGAAATTTGAACAAATTTGAATTGAAAAAGAAAAAATAATAATATCCAGAACAGTACATGGAATAAAAATATATGTAACTGAAAAAAATTTAAAAAATTCCAAAAAAATCTGAAAACGAATTTTGAAATTGTTTGTGTTTATTTATGCTGTAAAATTGTATTATATTAATTATTTTATGATTTAAAAAATGCACTGTTAGAACGTAAGCATTAAAATTTTTAAACTTCAATCTAAAAATTTTTGAAAGTTTATTTAAAAAGTTTTACGGTTACGGTTTCAAAAATCTTGCAAATTTTGAAAAAAATTGAAATTGATATTAGAAAAAATCGGGAACAAAAAATATACACTGTCAAAAAAAATTCAAAATTTGTTTTTAAAAAATTAAATTTTTAAATTTTAATTTTTAAAAAACATGTAATCATTGTTTCAAAACGTAAACTACTTTATCGTAGCTTTCTAGATAATTTTTTAAAATGAAGTTTTGCAATATCATTCTTATAATATATTCCGCAAAGAATGGAGTATGTCTGTCATTCATTCATTCTGTCCGCCGTGAAAATAAATATTTTCCACGCGGATTT
>LR564006.1:0-24764 GCA_900536345.3 Caenorhabditis sp. 39 LS-2015 | reverse complement strand
GAGGTTCATCGTCTGCGGGTCCTCGTATTGCGCTCCCTTGAACATTCGAATCGGACGGAACTTCTTTGGTGGAACCAGAACTCTTTCCAGGAACAAACCATCCAATGGACAGATCATGTCCTCTCCGTTGAGCTCGTCGACAAGCATCGGGAACAGTTTCAGGAGCAGTTTTCCATCATTCTTGAAGAGCATTCTGAAGTGTTCACGAACTTCGGCTCCTCTCCATGCCAATTTATCGCATTCTCCGGTTCTCACGTTCTTCATCTGGAGCTCCAGACTTCCCTCGTTCAGCTCGATTCCTGGTGACACCTCCACTTGCTTCTCTTCGTTCTTCTTCTCGTCTTCATCCGTCGATGACTCTTCGTTGTATCCACCTTCACCAGTGATAACGGCTTTCTTCAATTTTCCACGGCCTCCGGTGAAATCGATTAGAATTGATCTGGCACCGTCGTTTCGCAGCACTCCGTTACGATTCTTGCACAACGGACACTTCTGGAGACGTTTGAACAGATGGCCTCTTAGAAAGTTGGTAATGATGTCTCTCTTCAGTTGCACACTGTTCTTCGTTGGCATTGACTGGAACTTGGTCAGGTCCGCAAGCGGTTTCCCAGCAAGTTGAGCGATGCACGCGTCGACGTCGTTGAACGCCTTGTCCTCATCGGTTTCTTCGAAAAGATCGCTGTTGACAATTTTGTCTCGAAGAATAGCCTCGAGGTCTAGGGCAACGTGTTCGACGCCGAGGTCGAAGCATCGGAGCTGAGCGAGAAGCAATCTGGCGTTGACACCGTCTCCCTTGCAGGTCAAACGATGACAGTGGACGCAGGAACCTTTCAGAAGCTGAAAAACCATCTTCAATCCAGTTAAAATGGGAAAAAGCGTACATTATACGTAAACTGGAACAACAACGGATTGAAAACTGGAACGGCGAGTTGAATGTGTCCCATGTGACCAGGACAATGTCTTTCGTATTGATTGCATGTCATGCACATATCGTACGTGTTATCAGGGCCAAGAATAGGGTCGTAGAGACCACCAGCAATCGGATGACCGACCTGAAAGCATCCAGTTTAGAATTTTTGGGCAAAAAAGACGAACCTCATCAAAAGTTTTGGTCTGGGTGACCTTGAGCACACTAAGCTTATCGATTTCGTGTGGGAAATAACTGCGTAGCTTAAAGTTTGAAAACTGCATGTATGGCTCTTCGCCATTTTTGACGAAGAAATCCATTTTACCCTGAAAAACAATTTATCGTTGTTTAAAAGATGCGGAAGAGTCCGGTTGTAAGAAGGACATCACTATTGCTAGAAAATCAAAAATTGCGGATCTAATAAAAACAAAAACTCGTGAAAAATCGCAAGAAACGAAGGTGAAAACAGGTCTGAAAGTGCAAAAATCATAAGAAAAAATGTAAAAATTGTCAAGTGTGCAAGCACCGCACGCAACATTGCGTACTCGGCAGCAGATCTGACGCGCACGGAAGTTCGAGGTTTGTGAATCCCGCGATCGCGCGCGAGCCGTACGTACGGCCGTAGCCGTCGCCGCGTTTGAATCTAAACTCTATAAAATCTCAGGAACGAATGATATTGTTGGAGTGAAAGGAAAGAAAATTTAGGGAGGGGCGAGTAATTAGCACCAATAATGAGGAGGGACTGAAATTGACCTGGCCAGGAGTGAGGAAAGGCGATGAAGTTATTTCCAGTATTTATTAAATCAAATGTTTTATTTAATAGTCTACCATTATTAAATCACTATTAGTTATTTTATTAGGATTCTTTAATTAGTGAACTAAATGAGCGATTTGCCTCAGATGTGTAATGGACATCTCCGTCATTCTTCCACACTGTATGCAGTTTCTGCTCCACCTCCAGCGCTTCTTTCAAATATTGATGCGTAATTTCAATCTCATTCAAACACCATTCCAACTGTCGAAGATTTCGTGCTTTCGCATTCACTCCTTGAGCCGCAATCTTCCTTTCCAACCGCCTCTGTTCAATTGTTGCATCTTGGACATATTGACTGTATTCCTTGATGATGTTTCTGACACACATGTTATAGGAGGACCAATTAACGACGCACGAGAAGTTGTAAAAAGACAGGCGGTTCGGCTCGAAAAGAATCGCTCCTACAAATCCGTTGCATTTCACAATGGTGTGGGCGTGAGCGCAGTCAATGGCTGTCGGGTCTAAATATCCCTTAGTTCCTCCTTGGCGCCTCCTGGAAAATAAATCATCACATTTTTAATATTTACTCTAATAATATTTTTTTTGGAAAAAAGAACCAAATGACCTAGAAATTCAGAGTTGACAATGTGCCCGATTGCGGACATCGCTTTACACCGAAATTCAACTCACAAATGCCAGCGATCTCTGATTCTCCGCTCGCCAACATGCACATTCAACCCTTCCAACACTTCCTCAACATTGATCTTCTGATCTTTCCGAATAGCAAACGAGATATTGTTCAGTTTCAGCCGCTTTCCTCCTCTCGTCCATGCTCGAAAGAAAACGTTGAAATCCTGCGATGTGAAGTTGTTCTCTCCGATTTCAGCATAACAAGTATCGAGTTTTCGAATGGATTCTTGAGTCATAAATCGGGCATCCGCCATTTTCAGATCGACACCATGAACGATGATCTGAACAGAAGATGTTCAGCATCTACAGTAATCCTCGTGTCTCACCTCATCACACGGCACCACATTCTTCATTCTCAAATTGGCGGTCAGTCGGGTTTTCAAACCCAGTGCACCATAATTCAGGTTTACATTCCGCAGAAACTTCACCAAATCAGCACATTCCACTTCCTGATCTGCTTGCAGATCCACGAATACCGCAGTACCGACTGGTAACTGCGACAGAAATCGGAACGGAAAATCAGGACATCGGGGACCGAGTGGAACGGTGATACGGTGATAAGAGTGATAAGAAGTAGGAGCGAAGAGATGAGATATCAGTTCGAGCGCTTTGAAACTGAATGTTTCGAGTTGATGGGCAGTTTTGAAATGCAATGTTGTCGAGTTCCATCTGAAATTAATGATAAGTGATAAGAACTGATAACAGGAACAGCTACCGTGTGTCATGTTCAAAGTAGATGTCTTCACTTGAATTCGGGTCCTCTTTGAATCCGATTTGGAAGTTTTTCTTCTTCTTTTTCTCATCTTTAAATGTCAAATAGAGCATCAGAATGTTCTTCGACAATGTGATATCCCAGACGAATTCCTCTTTGGTTCTTCGATAATTCCTCACAAATTGTTCCCATTTTTTAGAGAACAAAGAGACCAGAAGTCTGCAACATGGTATTTCTGCTGAGAATGAATGATAGACCACTTACAATGATCGTTCGTCCAAGTGATTACAGATGTCCTGCTGTGGGAAGAATGTTAGATTCCCCAATAACTGGATCAGTTCGATATCATTGTTAGAAAACATTGCAGAATAGTTATGAGACGACGTTCAAAAGAAAGGAATCGGTCGGGTGCACGGTAAATGACGTTGCCTGTAGATGTAAATGACCACACCTATATTGATTGATGTTGCGCACACGGCGCCTACAAACATTTTTGTTCTCTTGAAGAAATTTTAGCCAACATAGGCGACAATGTTATGAATTCGTGAGGTTATTCAATCTTGAAAAAAAACAAACAAACAAAAAAATTAGGCTTGGATTTTCCGTGTTATCTCCAGAGGGAATTTTCTTTTCAAAAATTTGCCTGCACACTTTCAAGAACAGCACTAGGCGATCATTTTGAGCATTCGTGCGTCCGTAATGATTTGGAATTCTGAAATTTTTCACAGGGCAATTATGAATTTTAGTTTTCAGAAACTGCTCCAAGCGTTTAGTAGCACGGAGTCTGACGAAAAATTCCTATTTTTTAGTTCAGCAGCCGAACTTTCAGCTCATCATAAATTTACATTGAAATAAGTTTTAATTCAGAATCCCGACTGATTCCAGAAGTGCAAAAGATGATTCCGACATTGTTCAGGACACACAATTGACAAATTCTTGACGGCCGAGTACTTTTTTTATGCTCCAAACCATCATCATCACTGCAAACAATCTGAAATTTTATGAGCTTCCTCCTCCACTTCGCAACTCTCTACTCGCCCCTTTTATTTTTCCATTCAGGTGATAAATTTCACACCTTTTCCTGTCTCTGATTCCGTCTTCCTCCCCTCTTCTTTCGATTTTCGCACGTCACATGTGAGTGAGAATACGAATTTTCTCGGTTAGATTCGACGAATCTACTCGAAAAAGTGGATGAGGTAAACAAGTACGGACGCTATTCTTTCTGTCTGTGTGACTCGAGAGAGATATCGACGAGTTTTGTATTCCCCGTTTTCGAGATTTTCCCGATATTTTTATGGCCAGAACAATCTAGAAGCCGTTGATATTGATAAATATCATTTCGACGGCTATTTTGGGGATATTTTCATTTGTAAAGGATATTTTTCAGTTTTCATTAATTTTAATGCTTCAATTTGTTTAAATTCATAAGGAACGCTGAATAAAAGTTTGAAAAATTGGAGAAAATATGTAAATATGCCGAAAATTCGGAAAGTAAACTTGAAAAAAATAAAAATTACAGTAGCCCAGTTTAAAGGCGCATGCCAGATGAAAAATATTAAAAATTAACGAAAATGTTTTGTAACTTTGCAATTTTCGAAGTTTTTTCTGCTTTTTTTTCGGAAAATGTTCAGTTTTTTTGAAGAATTTCACAGAATCAAAATATTAAAAGTCATCGAAAGAAATTGGCAAGAATTCGAGAAAAAAAATATAAATTTTCTAGACTACAGTAGCCTTTTTTTAAAGGCGCATGCAACTTGAAAACTTTCACAAGCACTAACTTTTACATTTTTTTTCGGGTTCTCCCGGAAAAAAAGACAGATTTTTGTGAAATTTCAACGTTTGGAGCAAAAAACCACTGAAGTAAACGAATTTCCAACTACGCTTTGCTCCTTCCCGTTCTTATCACGTCGCACCCGGAAAAATTAGCTTATCAGCGCACGCTCATTTGCTGATCAATGTAATCTAGTCAAATAATTCAATTTTGTGATAGACAGACTCGAAAATCGATAAAAACAGTGTCCTTAAAGGATGGCGAATGACGAGAGAATTGATGCGATTATAAAACTGAAATTGTGTAATTTGTGTGCTTCGCCACCTTTTGTCAGCCTAAATACTCATTTTCTGTACTCATCTGCCACAAGAAAATGGCACATTTCGGTGCGAGACCATTCAGAAAGTAAGTTTTTTCGAAAAATTTAAAATTTGGTTTAGGGTGGGGAAAAAGAAAAAATTCCGAAAAAAAACGGGGAGCTCGAGCGCTCCTTGGGAAAAATTCTGAGAAAAATTATTCTAATTCGAAAATTTCTCACGGAGAAAAAAAAAATGAGAAAATGAGTTTGAAGAATGATAAATATGGATATGGAAAAAATCTATATCCAAGTTTCGGTTTTCTTGAAGTTCGCGAGCCGGCGCGGCGCCCACTTTTCACATTATGTCTTCTAGATCGAAAACGGTTAGAGATATGAGAAAACTGTCAACTGAAAAGTTAAAAAGAAAAAAATGTCCTATCGATTGGTAGGATGACTTATGTGTTTTTATAAATTTTGAAACGAGTTATGACCTTTCAAAGTTTTAAGGAACAAGATCTCTTTAGTTTTTCCATAATAACTCATTTTCTACCAGAAATTTAGAAAAATGACCTATTACAAAAATAATCTTCACAAAATTTCCTATCGTTTCATAGGGTTAACTCTGTTTTTTCATCCAATCTAGACCGCTATACTCCTCCTCAAACTTTGATCTCTCAAAAATGGAAGAGGATCAAAAAAAGCACTCTCGTTGTCCCACGGAAGCACTTCTCACGCCGCAAAAATGTCATTTGCGTCAGAGAGAAACGATTATCTCTGAAAGAGCGCTGAAAAGTTGATAAGCAGCAGATAAATAAATGCAACTGGTCGCCTCTAATCACATATCCGGTCATGGTGTTTGCGGGTGTCTTTTGATCGCCTTAATCCCCTCTCTCAGTAGTTTTTTGTTGTTCGTTGTGATTTTGGAGAATCTGAATTGCAAAATGCTAAATGCCAAATGGAAAAGAGAAGAGAAAAAAGAAAATGTGGAAAGATGACAGCTAGGCCGTGATGGTGACGTGATGGAAGTGCGCTCTAGCGTGAGATTTTGGTCTTTTTCGTTTTGCAGTCTAGTATTTGCGAGCCTACGTGTTCATCTTCCTCCGTATCCCCCCTTAAGATACCGATTCCGATTCTGAGTCACCAATCCGAGTGAGTGCAAGGTTTCCATTTTTTTCCAGGCACTTATGAATGTCCCGCCCTTCCCTCTCTCTCTCTCTCTCACTTATTTTCTAATCCATTATCAACATTTTTTCTCAAAGTCTCCCCTCTCTCTTTCCCTCTCTCTTTTGCTCGACATTCTCCTTCAGATTAGTGGTTACCTTGATTCCATCTGCTTCTTCCACATACATACTGCATTTGGCTCGAAAAAGAGCAAGCAGGCACTCTGTATTCTCTTCGAATCTCTAAACTCATTGTCAAACTTTTATTCAATCTGAAACCAGAAAATGCCACGACGGAAATCAATCAGAAGGTAGGCAGAGGAAACGATAGATTTCAAATTTGAGTGTAATTGTAAGATCTGAACTTTGATAACTGACACCTGATAAGAGCGATTTGGGGGATTTGAAGATCCGGGGTTAATCCGGGTTTATAGACGGGTGATATGGGTTGAGAATCGAGTCAAGTTGAGTCTTCCACAGAGGATTTGGTCTGGTTTCCAGATCAAACACTTCTTCCATTTGTTCCTATACCTACCTGCCCTTCTCTTTCCACTTATTGAACTGTTCTAAGCGGACAGGTAGACTCACAAGAGAACCTTTTATACGAAGGTTGGAATTCAGAAAAACGGACTTTGCAGATCGAAAGAGCATCCTTGAATTGAATAGTATATTTCCGTTTTCAAAACCTGCTAAATATCATTTTGAAATATAGGATTTATCGAATATATAGTTGTCAGATAGTGTGGATTGACTAGATAAAGTTCGTCGAGGTACGGAAAGTGTGTCCGGAAGTTTTTCCAGAATTAGATCCTCCGTTTCTCAAGGTGCAAATGAATTCACAATTAGAAGCACTTAATCCAGTCAAAGTTAAAGTTTCAGTCATTCAACTTAATGAGGTTTCAGTTCTCAATCAGAATTCTGAACTTTCAAGCCCTATTCCGGATCCGGGTCATGACCACTTTCCAAATTCTCCTTTGGGTCTCACAGCTCCGACACATTTTCCCAGAGAACTTTCCCTTTTCTCACCAAGTTCCCACCCCTATATACCTTTCGGTTCTGATTCCCTTTTTTGAAATCAGACTTTGATCTGTCTTTTGGTTATTTGAAATTCACCAATCAGAAAACAATCAGCTAGATTTCAAGTCGAAAACGTTGTGTTTAGTATGTATGTAAGTCCTCCGCCCCGACCACTAAGGTATGTATGTTTTTTGACGTATACCTCAAAAACGGTAAGAGATATCAAAAAACCGTCAACTACAAAAATACTCAAAATGTTAAGGGCTACAACTTTGTAATTATTCATTTTTTCAAATCTTTTGCCGTTTCTGAGATATAGGTTAAAATTCACAGAGCCTACCTTAATATTGCTCTGAAAAGTGTCAACAGTGTCGTCTACTCCAAAAATCTAAAGTTTTCCAAAATTTCAATGCACTTTTCTTTCAAAATGTCCCAAGAAACTCCCCGCTTCACTTTCCTACTTCACCCCTTCATTACCAGTTGTTTGAGAGAGAGAGAGCTCCCCTTCTTCTTCTTCTTCTATCTGGCTCCCACCGCCGCGTTATCAGTGAGAAAGGGGACGAAAGAGGGAAAACGAGCCGAAAACTAGTCAAAGCAAGAAAAAACCAGAAGAGGAGCAGATATATTGATGATGTTTTCGCGGTCTTCGTCGTCGTCTCTTCGCTTCTCTTCCTCTTCTATCTCGCCGTTCTTCGAGAGGAAAATAAGGAGAAAAAAAGGGGGAGATGTCCTGTCATCTAGGGTCCTCTAGTGTCATTTTCCTTTCCATGAAAAGTTTATGACCTCCAGAACCCTCTTTTTTGACGCCAAGTACCATGTTCCTCCCCTCCCCCTTTCCGCCCATTTCCCTACTCGCTACATACCTTTCCTCCTACTGTTTTTCAATGAGTAATCCATCTCACTCACTCATTTCCTGTTTTTTGTCCCCATTCCTCATCTGAATAATCTAAATCTTCCACTGCTCACTCGTTGTAGGCGTCGGCAGCGGCTCAGATTCAAGAAAAAGAGAAAAAATTCCGTTTTTGACTATAATTTTTGGTGTGTGGGGGAGGGGGAAGAGGAGGAAACGAGAGTGAGAGCACAAGTCATAACATTGCTTTTTTGTTGGAATTTTAAGATTTTTTTTGAAATGAGATATACCTTACAATTAGACTGACTTTTTGATAGCTCGAGCTACGAAGTATCGCATATTTTGACAGAATGCACTGACCGCATAGGTATTCATCTAGGTAAAACTTACTTTAACATATATCTCCGTAACGGTCAAAGATATCAAGAAACGGTTAATTGAAAAATTGTAGCCCTTAAAAAGTTGCGTGTTTTTGGAATTGAGCATTTTTCAATATCTCGTTCCGTTATTGAGATAGCAGCCAGAACATACAGCGTAAGGGTAGTGTCGATGAGTTCTTCGCGTGTTAGACACTGCTCATCACGGATTTCAAGTTATAAGGACTCTCGGGAATGATACGTATTTGTCCTAATTTAGATCATGTTCGGGTAGGGAAAAATGACCGATTCCATGTTTGTAGACGAGTTTTTTACTCATTTGAGGTTAGGTGAGGGGGTCGAGGCGAAGGCTGCGGGACATCGCGAAACCGACACCCCAATTTCGTGTAACATTTTGCAACTGTAATGTTCCACAACTGGCCATCTTTCCACTTTGCGCAGGTAACGTTTCGCAACTCAAAACGTAAAAACAATGCAAACTGGCTAGGTGCGGAACATTACAGTTGCGAAACGTTCTGCGGAACTTCGCGTTGCGAAACGAACGTTTCGAAATTGTAACTTGACAAGTTTTGAGTTTCCCTTCTGAATATGTACACCAATCTGTTTCAATTCTGATATTTTCAAAAACCCGAGCTAAGTAGTCGAACTTGCGGTCTCTCGACTTCCAGCAATCACCTCTCCTTTTTACTCCCCGAATCCCGTTATTCTGGAGCATAGTTCTCTAGAAATTTTGAGACTCTGTGGTTGAAATTAAAATTGCATATCCTTGAGTACTCCAACCTTGCCTTGCCTTGCCATTCCAGAGCATCCAACTAGCCCTATCAGTTCCTATCCTAATCCTCCTCATCCCCCTCCCCGCCAATACTTTTTTTCTGAACTCCTGCTCTCCAAAACTCAATTTCCGTCAACTCTCGAATTCAATCAAGTTCTCCTGCTCTATCAGACATTCTTCAACCGCCGAACGCGAATGTAACAGGGATTTATGACAAGTTCTACGGCAATTTCCGGGTAGACTAGCCCCAACTTGGTTTTGAAAGATTCCGGAGGAGAACTGAATGAACTGATCAATTAGGACTACTGTGCTTAAGAAAATATGTCAGCGCAACCTTGAATTTCTGCAAAAAAACGGAAAAAAAAATCCAATTTTTTCAATTTTTTGCTCCAGCCACCAACCAATCTGACGTCAAATCATCACCCGATTCGAAATATTCGCTTCCCGTTTCTTTCTATTTTCATTTTCATCTCCATTTCCATTTCATTTCCAATTTCATTCTTCTTTCTCCATCGTGACATCCTAAGGAAAAGAAAGAAAAGAGTACCCCCTTGAACACCGCCGCGAAGAAGCCAAAATGAGGCAATATACGGGCGGCGGGCATGGCTTCCCCTTCCCTCACTGAGATAGTATTTCCATGTCGAGCCTAATTCCTTTGTTTTGACTTCTTCTCCTTCTTCTCCTTATCAATATGTGTTGTTCAGGATGCTGACGACGAGCGGCTATCCGAATGGTGCATCGCTACGCTCGTCCATCGACGATTCGCCTCAAGAACAAGAACAAGAGGAGTCGGGACTGCTGCTCGGTATGGTCACTGGCGACGGCATCGGAAAGGTGAGTAAGCTGTAGTATTATTTGCCGAGGTATGAATCCGTTTGGAAATGAAATCCAAGTCGATCGTAGTCGCGGCGAGTCGAGTCATCAGTCAGAGTGAATGACGTTGGTTTTGGTTGTAGACGTACTGATGAATA
Source organism: Caenorhabditis sp. 39 LS-2015 (assembly GCA_900536345.3). Lineage (NCBI taxonomy): Eukaryota > Metazoa > Nematoda > Chromadorea > Rhabditida > Rhabditidae > Caenorhabditis > Caenorhabditis waitukubuli. The sequence continues at coordinate 14,485 of LR564006.1, read as the reverse complement.
GCGTCAATTTGGAAATAAGTGATATGAGATTAAAGATTGAGGGAGTAGCGAGCAACTTGGAAACCCAACATTTTTAAATTCTAGGCAGTTAGATACCATGATTAGGTAGATAGATTCCCAGTGCACTTTGCTTGATGAATTCACCATCAGAATCCAAAAGATCACTCGACAAGTCAGCATTGACCAGTGTTGATACGAGATGATCCCAACCTCAGGATTCCCTCAAGAAGCTGGGGGTTAATCTAGGGGGACGTCCTGCTCATTTCACATGTAAATATTCTCTGAAAAGGCATCTTCGTGTAAGTTTTTTGTTGTAGAGAAATTGTGCTCTAGGGAAAACTGAAAAATGATTAGGTTGGTACTTCCACTGACCCAAAAGCAATATATCGAGGGATTTTCGCAAGAGAGAAACTGCACTGTACATGACTAATTCAGTGAGTACAAGGCTCTTGTAAGGATAAAGACGGAGATGGCAGTAGAGTGCACTTACAGAACTAGTCATGAGGGTATCCCCTAGCTGACATCTATTTTGTTGTAAATCTCAGTAACGGTTGAAGATATCAAAATGCGGTTAACTAGCAAATTGTAGCTCTTGAAAGGATGCGTATTTTTGTAGATGACCGTTTTTTGAAATCTCGTTTCGCTTTTGAGATAAATTTCCCAATACTTGCTACCTACCTTTTCGGTCATCATTGTACTCGACTCGATAGAAGCGAAAGACACTTTTCCCATTCCCGTACAGCATTTCCTCCGTTTTGAAACATATTAATAAGCTGTTGAGTGAGTGCACTTTCTCCACCAAAAGTATCTTCTTCGTGCCGAACTTGCTCCCTATCTCCCAGTCCAATAGAGCGCACTTCCCAGAATTCCAAACCTATGCGTAAACACTCCTAGACGCCAAATTAGCACGAAGAACGAGATCACTTCTGGGAAGGTGTCATCTATTAGTCCCTGTTTGCATATTCCAGGCGTTCCCCCCTGACCGAAAACCACCCCTCTGGTCCTGTCCATCGTAGCTTAAATATCATCCATCTCCAAGCCATAGTAATCCTTTCGGAAATCCTCTTTCCTCTCGTACCTGTCATTCTTCTCTCATCCAGGTGTTTTTCTTTTTCCCGTTTCTATTCCTCCTCTTTTCCGTCCAAAATCAATTCCAGAGGAGCTCCGAGCTCAGTGAATGTGTGAAATTGAGTGAGAAAAAGAGCTCGAGCTCTTTCTCTCTCTTTTTCCATCCAGCCACACCCAATTCATATTCTCCCCGTCCTCGTCGCGCGTTTTTCTGTTGTCCGGTTGGTTCAATATCAGATATACATACTTGTCAGCAAAATCGGCAACAATGGATTGCACTCTACGACCGTTGATGTTCGTTCAAGAGGTAAACTGTACGGTGGTGGCCTAGAAACCCAGAAAATTAAAGAAGTTAGGTCATGATTCCCCCCCTGAAAGTCCTAAAAATAACCTTGACTAGCTTGAACCCAGAGACACGCAATCCGCAACGAGTTCTCGCGAAAGTATCAGAATTTAATCAAGCCCTTTCCCTGCCTGACTACACCCAATAAAACCTTTTCTTTTCCATACTTTTGCATGCAAAAAAGTCACCTTCTTGCTTCTACTTCTTTCGAAAATTGCTCGGATTACGGTAGCTTAATGTCATGGGAAATTCGCGGAAAGGCACGTACCTGCATTTCACATTCGAGCGCCGCCGCTGCCGCTTTGTTGCATCCTGCAGGCATTTCGGATTCAGATTTTACAATTCCTGAACGTGTTTATATCCGGGAGAAAGAATGACGGCTGTCAGAAGATTTAGCGAGGTGAGTAACCGCTTCCCGTAAATCCAGCTTTGGGAAAAGCAAGAGGAGCTAGAATTGGGGTTCGTAAATCGGCACAAGTCAGTTTTATTAGCTCCAGGGAGCTCTTGAGACATGTTAACAGATCTTCGAGGAGATCTACTCTTCGTAAATCTACACTAACCCTCTTTAATAAGACCCTCGTAAATCTACACTAGTTATCTGTAACTGAATGTACATTGAAATTCCCTAAATCGCCACTACACCTTCGTAAATCCACTCCATTTCAATTTTTTGATTTCCATTGGTATTTACGTGATTTCTAGCATTATTATTGTGAGACCCCCTCCTCAATTCGCGGGAAAACAAAAAATCTTTTGATTTCTGCAAATTTCTGCAAAATCTAGAGCTCTGTAGTCTCTACCTAGCTACAACTGGCTGTGAGAGATTGCTAGTTCCTCAGGTCAGTCAGTAGAGCTCCAGTCCACTTTCACTTTCAGTTTTGAACCTGTTCTTCTCCTTTTGATAAACAAACGTTTACCCAAAGATCAAATACCTAAAACTTGTGATCGTCTCGTCCCATCTCCATCTTCCTTCCCCTCCTTATCACCTAAAGCTTAACACCCGGGCTTATCACCGCTTATCATATCACCACTCTTCCCCTCCACTCCCCCTGTCCATCCCTCTTCGTCTTCTTTGACCACCTACTTGACCGACCCAGTGGGTCTCTGGGAGCAGAGTAGTCCGCTGGCATATCATAACCGCTTCATGCATTCCTAATCACTCCGCCTATTCTCTATGCTCTCTGGACTCGAAAAGTTGTAAAAATGTACAATTCATTGGATCGTCGCGGTAGTTTAACCATTGGCACATGGGAACTACGCGATATTCTGCACCCGCGGCGTCGCACCAAGACCTATGAGACGCTCGAGGAGGTAGGAAGGTAAGGGTCATATCCTGCCCATTGTGGACCCATATTTTTATGTATCTAGGGGGAATGTCTTCATTTCTCTTATCTCCCGATCTAGAATAGCTATAGGAAAACATCCAACTAATATCGAGCAAAAAATATCCGTGTTCAAAGCTAGAAATGTAGGCCATTGTGAGAATCAGAAGTACGACGTCGTTACGTCGTCACAAATCATAGCAAATTCATATTGATATCACTTATGCTGATGAAAGGTTGCTGCTGATGGAAGGCCTGTAACTCTGAATCCAAGATTCAAAAGTCCACGTCATCTGTCTAGTCCTCCTGGGACCCAAATAGAGATTAATCAGTAGATTCTTGTTCCCACGCCTACCAATTCCAGACTGATTTGATTTGACCCATTCAGCACAGCAGAAAGAGTTCATCCACCACTCCCCCATCCCTTCCCCACCTTTTCTTCCGCATCATTCCTAACTTCTGCCTTCCAGATGTTCAATGCCCGTTACCGGAACATCAAAGAGAAGAAAGCGGCGAAGATGACGTTGAGGGCGTTGATCTACAACTGTCTCGAACGTCCGACCGGTTGGAAGTGCTTCCTCTATCACTTTTCCGTGTTCCTAGTCGTCCTCATCTGTCTGATATTGTCAGTGTTATCGACGGTAGAGGAGCATAGTCATTTTGCAGCCGAGCTGTTGTATATATTGGTAAGTAGGTAGCAGGTATCCAAGTCGATGCATTCTTGCTCCAATGACACCCGTTTGCAGGAAATCTTTCTAGTCATTTTCTTCGCCATCGAGTACATCATCCGGCTATGGTCCGCCGGGTGTCGATCCAAATACATTGGATTCTGGGGCCGTATGAGGTTCGCCAGGAAGCCAATTTCTTTTATTGGTGAGTGCTTTATGGAACACCATGGTCCATGGGGAGTGTTATCTTCCAGATCTGTGCGTAGTCCTTGCCAGTATCACAGTAATCTGCATCGGAAGCGAGGGACAAGTCTTCGCGACGAGTGCCATTCGAGGAGTCAGGTTTCTACAGATTTTGAGAATGCTTCACGTTGATCGGCAAGGGGGAACATGGTAAATTTTGAAAGTTTTGGAACTGCTTGATTGTCTCCTGCTTTCAGGCGACTCCTCGGCTCAGTAGTCTTCATCCATCGTCAAGAACTCATCACCACCCTCTACATCGGCTTCCTCGGTCTCATCTTCTCCAGCTATTTCGTCTACCTCGCCGAGAAGGATCACGTGGGAATCGACGGTCGCCAAGCGTTCACCAGTTACGCGGATGCTCTATGGTGGGGTGTCATTACGATGACAACGATTGGATATGGAGACGTCGTCCCGCAAACATGGACGGGACGAATCGTTGCCTCCTGCTTTTCCATCTTTGCCATCAGTTTCTTCGCCCTTCCCGCTGGAATTTTGGGGTCTGGATTCGCGTTGAAAGTGCAGCAGAAACAGCGACAGAAACATTTCAATCGTCAGATTCCGGCAGCGGCGACGTTGATTCAGTGCCTTTGGAGGTGCCATGCGGCCGAGAAACGCATCAGTGCCACGTGGAATGCACATATCGATCCATTGGCTCATGAAACTCGCGAAACACATCATGGTCATGGGAAGAAACAAGCGTCTCAAGACTCGAATCATGTCACCCGAAAGCGACAGTTGTTCAAGAAGCAGTCGAGCCTAGTGAACACATTCCGTCGCAAAGGATCTCCGGCTCCCGACGTGGAAATGGGAGAACTGCATAATCTGCGACAAGAGAGAAACTCCGATACGGACGACGAACGCCGAATCTATCGGACCACAGACATCGAGATCGAGTATGAAACCGAGGAAGCGAATACGCCGACGGCGACGCAAGGCGGACATATCAGTCATGTCTGCGAGCTGACCGAAGCGCATCGGAATGCGATTCGGGCGATACGGAAGGTGAAGTACTTTGTGGCGAGGAGGCGGTTCCAACAGGCACGGAAACCGTATGATGTGCGGGATGTTATTGAGCAGTACTCGCAGGGACATTTGAACATGATGGTCAGGATTAAGGAGTTGCAGAGGAGGTAGGGAGGGGGGATGTTGACTTTGAAATTGGGAAAATCGAATTGGCTGCGTACTATAGTTGCCTGCCTGAGTATTAAATAAAAATTATAAACTTTCAGGCTAGATCAAACCCTAGGAAAACCGGGTCAATACGACGGAAAAGGCTCTCGAAAAGGTCATCCGGTCACCATTGGTTCCAGATTGTCGCGTCTCGAATTGCAGGTTTGTCGCACCATAAAACTTTGTGATAACGCTCGCTTTTCTCCGATTTTTCGTTGAATTTACTTGCATTATCAGTAAATTTTCGCTCTTTTAGATGTCGAGTCTGGACCGAAAAGTCGATTCGAGTGCTCGAACTCTGAACGCTCTCTATCGACTGATGTCGGATCGCAACAACTCTCTGACCATTTCCCCGTCGCCTCCGGCACTGATATCTCGACCCGTATCACCTGGAAACTGCTTATCACCTCGGGATCAACTGTCACCGACTAGCAGTCAAAGGTCTCCATCGCCGAGTTACACTCTGGATCCGAATGGTTGGCATTAGGAGTACGGTAGCTTGCGGCGAATCCGCAATTCGCCGTGGTAGGGACAATCAACAGAGCATAATCATTTTGAAGAATATTGAAAAAAACAAACAAATTTCCTTATCAAACAGGTACTTTCAGACTATGTTTTTCTCGTTTTCATTTTCGAAAAAAACATATTTTTGTGATTTCTTTTTTTGTTGGTTGACAGATTCTGGTTTTTGGTTTGGTTCTCCCCCTTTCATGTATATAAAAACAGAACAAACTTTAAGATGGTATAATAAATATTATTGATCAATTCTACCAGTACTTTTTGATATGAGGGGTTATCGATAATATGCAAAAGTGAACGAAAGTGATAACAGTGATAACAAATCAATATTCAACTCGCCCAGATCATGTTGACAGCCAGGAGAGCGAATCCAGCGACACTGGCGAGCCATTGGAGCATGTTGGAGTGATTGTTGGCGCGTTCCGGAGCCAGCATCTAGTAGATCAACAAGTTATCAGTAGAGCGCGCTTACAACTCACCTCAAAAAACGAGATATAAATGAATGTTCCCAATGAGAAACTCATCAGAACCGCCGTGCAAATGTCCTTGGGCGTCTGATTCATATTCGAACTTTCGATCAGAATTCCACACGACCCGCCGATGACGTTGAACGCCGCCAATACTAGAATCAGAATGACGACGATGTATCGACGACGTGGATGACTTCTGGTGAGTTTCATGCCAAGGGAGAACATGACAATGGCTTTGTGGAGGGCGATTCCGAGGAAGAGCGAAGTGACGGAGACGGTGTCTTCTTGGACTCCGAAGGCGAAGCATTCGAAGAAGACGTGGAGGAGGAAGGCGGAAGTGAAGATGATCGACTGGCGGATTGGACCCTCGCCGTCTTCGTCGAATTCCTGAAAGTTCGGGAGATAGAAGTCGGGAGAGCTTCAGAATCTCAAAGAAGCGCAACTGGGAATAACGACGTTTTGCAACTCGCCTCAAATTCAGATTTTCGCCAAAAAACTTCACTCTAGTGTCCAGAATTTCAGGAAGTTGCGAAAAATAGTGTCAATTCGGCAACTATTCCTATTCGCCCGTCATTTTCCCACTTTGCTCCTTATCTTTCTGGTCAACTGAACTTGGAACTCTCCGTTTTTTGCGGCGATAGAAAGATAGATAGATAGCGACAAATCACACCTTCACTTCAACGAAATAGAGGAGCTGGGAGCAAAGAACGTATCAGGTCTCGAGACGAAAATAGAAGAAGTGTGCTGTTAAGAAACTAAAAAGTTTACCTGAAGACTCCTCTTACACGGCTGCACCAAGTTTCCTTCCACATTGAAAATACTGCCGACAGTTGCCAATCTTGCCCTTGGAAACGTCACATTCGACTCCATAATCGGGTCGTTCGAATGAGAATGTCCGTGTCCCACGTGGCAGATGATGTTCGAGAGTTCTTCTGTTAGGTAGACAAAGAAGAAGCCGCAGAGAGCGATCAGTTGGACGAAAGGGTAGTCGCTGGTGAAGCCGGTGTCTTTCCGCACTGATTCCCAGGCTTCGCTGGAAGGAAAGGATGGGTTTTACAAGCTTATTGTTAGGGGCTAGTTGGGTCTCGTCACGAAATTAGCAAATTTTCACAAAAAATCTTCCCGGGAAACTGCTTAATCGTGACAAGACCCTGGTTTTTGGAGACAGAACGCTTTACAAAGATTTTGGGGAGTTATTGAACTCACAAACTTGTCAAAAATTTCAATTTTTTTGTGAGATAAATAGTTTTTTGAAATTTCAAGCAAAACTCCTTTAAATTAGTTAAAAACAAATCAAATTTTCACAATTTAAAATATTACGAAGATCTATCAAATTTATTCCAAATTTTCAACGAAAACCGTATGATATTCATTGAATTTGGCCAGTATTTATCTGGTTTTCAATTAATTTCTTGGTATTTTTATAGAAATCTAGTCGAAAACCTCGATTTTTAATGGAACATATCCATATTTAAAACAAACTTGACTGAAAGTTCATTCAGTTCAATTGCTCTTAAATTACCGAAATTTCTTTGAAAATTCGCATTTTTCATCAATTTTTCGTCATTTACACTGTTTCTCAATAGTTTTTTGATTTCCCCTTTCCGATTTCTCATCAATCCATCCGAAAAGCTCACAGTGAATCGGGTAACATGTCCAGAAAGCAAACGGACAGAAAAACGCCGCCGGCGAAACACGAGAACAGCGAAAGGAGCAGTGAGGAGTGCTTGTGCATCGAGTGATTCTCATTGTTCAGGTAGGAGCAGACCTGGAAAAGGAATCATTATTCATTTATAGGAAGAAACGGAAATGCGCTCTAGCGATTGCAGACTCACCCAAATCGGCAATAGGCCAAAAACGATTGTCATCATCGCCATGACCGCTAACATGATCCATTTTAACAATTCCAGAGACATTCTTCCCCAAAAATTTTTTAGGTATTCAATCAGAAGGAAATCTGAAAAGACCGTCTGTGACGCGAAGCACACAAACTCGCCAAAATGCGACGAAGAAGTAGTGATAAGGAGGCGGAGAAAGGCATGCAAGAGAGGCCCCCTGATAAGGCCTGTCCGCAGCGAAAAGGCCTGTTTTATAGGTAACCAAATGGTTGTTTCGTCAGAACTCGACACCCAGATTTCTGCGTTTCTCGAGTTGACGAAAGCGAATTTGGGTTTATGATCTTGAAAATATTCGACGTATTGGTTTTGTCACTGATATTTGGTGCAGGTTTGACGCTAGTCGATTGTAGTCGTTGATCTTTCGATTTTTCCGCTTTCCTTTTTCCTGGATGCGAATTCGAATTCGAACTTTGAACTTCCAAGTGGACTACTGAAAGTTTGAATTGCAGACGATGAAAACAATAAATAGGAAGTGTATGATAATGATAAGACGGGCTGAACATTTGAATACAAAAGTACATGAAAACAACCAGTTATCAGTGATGAGAGGACCAGTTCCTATTTGGAAAGCAGCGAGACTGTCCAAATCGATTGCCTGAATGCGAATTTGAAAAAAAAACTGGTTGGACCAATAAGAAACTACCGATCGAACCAGTATAAAGCAATGATTCTGGTTTCATGGGTGAAAGGCGCTGGATATTTTGAAAATATGGACAAAATACATGAAAACTGGAAATCGAATCGAATAATTGAGTAAATACATTGAAATTTGTACAAATTATTAAATATATCAAAAGTCCACTTCATAAAGCGTTGAAACGAGCACGAACAGCAGCTGTCAGGACGTCTTTCTCGCGGACCAGATCGTAGAGGATCTCGTCGTGTGGACCGTGTTCGTTGCGGATTACCTGAAAACGAAAACTTTTTAGAAAATCTTTTTTTTTAACTGTGATATTTACCTGCATCAAACGTTCAATGTAGGACCTTTCGTTGTCCTCGGTTTTGAAACGATAATAGCACGGTGTCGTAGATTCAAGTTTCAAAGAATGCCGAAAGCAATGAATGAAGTTCATGTCCTCGAACAGTTTCTCTTGGAATTTCGGCCACTCGTAACCGTGTTTCTTGTGCAAGTCGATTGCACATTTCTCAGTGAATCCTTTCCAGAAAATTTCCACAGGACGCATGTCGTTTCTTAGCTCCATATACATAGTTGTCTCGTTCTGGAAGCAGCGCTCATTCCAGCGATGCAGCGTAATGGATCCTCCGCGAGTTCCCTCGAGAGATAAGTTGGTGATCGCGTGAAGTCGCTTACAGATGTACTTTGATTTGGTGCTGAAAGAGCACCAGTACCGCTTTCTGATGTACATTGATCCGAGGTAGCCCTTGTACTCAAGCTGGATATATTTCAATTTTAACCTGAAAAAGTAAAAAAATAATTTGTAACCTGAAAATTTCAAACACTCACGGCACACTGAGATTGAGAATCGACCCGACCCATCTGGCGATCTCTTTTCTCATTCCTTTTTCATTCAACGGAAAATACTTGTGGTGAATATTGAGAAAAGTGAAGACGTTGCGGCGTCTTTCGGGTTCCTTGTACCGCTCTTGCTCCAAATAGTCCATCAGATTCTCTTTTCGTTGCATAATATCCTCCAACACAATCGGCATTCGTGGCTCACCGGACTCCGAAAGCCGCTCTCGTAGCGGGAAGACTGGGGATTCAGGAGTCGGGTCAAAGCCGGTGACTTCTCTGATATCATCAGCTATTTCTGATCTTGATGCTCCTATCATTGACTTTGCGTATTGAACTAATGTTCGCGCACTGCTTATCGTAGCTAAAGCCTCCTCTTGATTCGCCGCCATCTGGGAATTCGAAAACTGATTTGGAACGTGTATTGATGTTTACAGGCAGGAAGAAGCGGTGGAAATGGAGAAAAAATAAAGAGATTTACAATAAATAACTTGAGAAAATGGAAAAATCAATGAAAAGCCAGGAAAAATCGAAAAAAACGATCAAAAAAATTTCAGAATTTCAAGAATTCAAAAAATAGTCAAAGCTCCGCCCCCTTTTTTGCAAATTTCGGCGCCTCAATTTGCAAGCCTGGCACACTTTCCTACTTAACCATTTCTGAAAACTTCTTTGAAATTCTGAAATTTAAAGCGTTTTTCCGAATTTTCCTCAACGTCATCATGAAGAATTCGACAATTCTGACTTTTCTGCTTCTTCTGGTGATTGTGACGATGTGCAAGACCACCCACGAATCCTCCAGTTCAATGTCTCCAGAGCTTCGCCAAGAATTCAGAAATTTCGCTAACAAAAGGTAAGGTTTTACTGATTCTTATAGAAAATTTTTGAATTTCAAATATAATAACTAAACTTTCAGAATGGAGTACATGCTGAAGAACGGCACACCGAAAGAACCACACCTGACGATGTCGATCCGGCTGACCGATTGCCGGAAAATGGCGGAATTGCCGGAAATCTCTTCTGGATGGAATCAAGTGAGTCTCTTTTGTGAAATGATGATGAAAATTAACTTAATAATGATTGTTCAGTTGATTCTCGAGGAAGTAGCATGCAGCACAGTGCGAATGACCCACTGGTGTAAGGAGAAACCCGGAAGACAGGCGATTCTGACTACGTGGAGTGAAGTTGCGAAACGGACTGCTCTCGCGCATTTCGAATGTGCTTTTCATGGTGTGTTTTCCTTTTTTTAGTGATTTTGTTGAAAATTGTTTAACCTTCCAGCGAATCCAGTGAATCCTCTCGATGCCAAACAGAATTCCATGACGAGTCCTATCAAAACAATGATGCACTGCATCGTCGTTTTTTCTCTTTTTGCCATCATTCGCAGGTAAATAACTCTCCTGTCATTTTCCCATGTCCAGCATCAATCCTTGCAGCTGGTACCTCTCCTTCACTCGCCCAGTCCCCGTCCACCCCTCCAAGATCCTCAACCTCACCCCGAACCCCGAGAAGTCCGACAGTTTCGAGAGCATCACTTTCAACACCACCAAGACTCTTTCAAAGTCTCGTCTGGCACTCAGTCTTAACCGTTCCAGTTTCAACACTTCGGCTAACAAATTTCGCATCATTGTCTAGATTGTACAGGTTGTACATTTATTGATTTATTGCTAACATGATTGTAAATAGTTGTGCAGAGTCCCTTTTGTAGTATACTTTTGAACCGATTCGATTCGATTCGGATCAACACATCAGGACTGTGCAAAATGTGACGGTGCGCGCGCAGCGACAGGGAGTCTACTCTTGCAAAGTCACTCATTATTCTTATATTTTTTGTTTTTTGTAGATTTTAATCTCTTGCTTAAATATGTTTATACCTAATTTTTCAGAATTCGATAGTTTCAAAATGTCCCTCCACGCCGAGATCGCCCGACTCACCGCTGCCCTTGCGGCAACCAAGAAGCAATTGGAAACTGAGCGAGAAGAGCGAAAAAGAGGAGCTGCGCATATTCGAAAACTGGAGAAAGACATGGCTGACATTGTGGATTTCTCCGTGTCATCAGTTGAAAAAGTTGACCAAGCTAAGGAGGAAGTGCAAGTATTGGAGCTGATGTTGAAAAGAGAGAAGGACAGGGCGAACTTTTTGAGAAAGGAGAACACAAGGATGAAGTGGGAGATGGAGAAGGAAAAGGAAACGACGACGACGGACTCTGAAGCAGTTACCAATCCCAAGATGATGATGCCCACTTGTGATATCTGCTCGGATGAGTATAGTGAGCATCCGGACAAGACTCCAAGGATTCTGGGTGTGTGCATAGAATGAGTATATATTTCCCAAAATACTGTTTATTTTCAGCATGCGGCCATACACTTTGCGAAGAATGCGCTGGAACTCTAGCAGAAAAGACGAGTTTGATGTGTCCGTTCGATAGGAAAGACACGAAACTTCGAGAAGCCGGAGTGATCGCGCTGCCGAGGAACTACACGATTCTGCAGATGATTGGAAGACGATAATTATCTTTGTTTGATTGAAAAAAAAACTTGTTGTTGTTGAATAAACCTTTTTTAATACTTTCTCTTGCAAAAACTACATGAGGCTAACAATTTCCTTCTTCGCTTCTTTTCTTTCCCGGAAATTCATCATTCAACATCAAGTTGAGATTCAATCGGGACGCCGGTCCCGCAACGACTCCCTTCTTTTTTTGAAAAACTACGGTGAATTCTACCGTACTTTTCAATAACTAGATCAAAGTCTTGGCGGGACCGGCGCCGCGTTTGAATTTCAACTCTGGCATTTTCAGGAGCGCAGAATAGCCTCTTTCTTCTTATTGTTGCCTCTTGATAAGGAGAGAGCTCAACGACTCGTTTATTTTCCTCACTTTCCTGTTTGAGTGTTTCACATTTTCCGAATGCGGGCACACAGGTTCGAAGGGGGTCCGTGTGTATCGTTCTTCCAAATCCAGATAGGTGCACACACATTTATGTAAAGACACCGAGAGAAAAGGGAAAATAGGGTGTTGCGCAATACAAAGGGGACTCCACAAGACACGGAGTTCAAGGCACGGAGAGACGTCGGAAGAGAAGACGTAAAAGTGAGAGGTCTTCTGGAGACGAGGAGAAGAAACCAGAATCGGCAAGAGAATAGAAGATTTCGAGCCAGAGGAACCGGCTAGTGATGGTTGGTTTTGAGGGTTTCCTGACGGGACCTGTTTGGATAGATTTACAGTGATGGTCTTACAACAAACCATGTTTATTGTACTTCGCGTGGAGTTTTTGTCGAAAAGCGTCCGGTGACCGACCTTTCCAACTGCGACGGCGTCGATGTGAAGCTGGTGTCGCAACGAAAATCGCACCGATCGGATGGGAAATTTGAAAGTTTTCGCTGCGAGACCAGTTGTTGCAGCTGAAAAAAGTAGTTCCCAAACCGCGTTTTGCTATCATCTTATCAATTTATCAGTCCTTTTCAATGTTTCGAAATTGGTCGAAATTTTCCGGCTCCGACCAAGCTTGAAGTCGAGCATATTTGAAATATTTATATATTTGAAGAAAAGGACATGAGAATGAAATGACGCTCATTTACAAAAAAACACTTCAAATTGATAAAATATTTGTTACGTGCATGATTCAAATAATTCAAAAGTCAAAGAGTCAATCATTGCTCCAAAATTTGCATTTTTCCTGTTCCTCGAGACGATTTTCCAAGTGTTTATTCCATCGTTCCATTTCCGCTGCCAACCGCTTCAACTTGTTCAGATCCTCCGCCTTCGGATTCACTCCTCGACGTGCAATCTTTCTTTCCAATCTTTCCTGGCGACTTCCAATACGATTTATGCGTTCTCTGGCCCATGAAATAGCGATTCGAATAAAAGTCTCGTAATTCCTTTGAGGGAAGAGACAAGTAAAAGCGATGAACGATAGTCGGCTGGGTTCCAGAAGAACTGTTCCCAGTAAACCTCGATGGTCTGAAATATCCCATCCTTGATCACAATCGATAGCTTTTGCGTCTAAGAATTCACGAAATACATCATAATCTCTATAAAAATGTTATTAAACAAACAAAATATATAACGAAACATGCAGCTCAAGACTCACACTCTCCACCGATCTCTGAGCCTCGGTTTGCCGACATGCGCATTCAGTCCTTCCATTACTTCTTCCATCTTGATCTTTTGATCCTCCCGGATATCAAAGGTAATTTTATCCGCTGGAAACGTCTTCTTTTCAGTCATCCATGATCGGAAGAATGCGTTAAAGTCTTTTGATGTTAAATTGTTCTCTCCGATTTCAGCACATTTTACATCAAGTTTTTGAATGGATTCGTGAGTCAGGAAGCGAGCGTCTGCGACTTTCAGATTATCACCTTGAAGTGAAATCTGAAAAAATTCAAATTAGGACCGTACAGCAATAGTTTAGTCTACCTCGTCACATGGCACCATGTTCTTGACTCTCACTCTTATATCCAATCGGTAACCATAATCCGAACGCGATCTGTCTTCATGAGGGTATTTGACAGCTTCCAGAAACGTTGTCAAATTTCCACAATCGACTTCCTGATCTGCTCGAAGATCCACATGTTTTGCAAAGCTACGTTGCAACTTGGAAAGGAATCGGAACGGGAAATCGGGAGATCTGGGACCGAGTCGAACGGTTATACGGTGATAACGGGAAGGTGGGAAGAGATGGGATAGCAGTTGAAGAGCCTTGAAGCTGGATTCTTCAAGTTGATGGGCTGTTTTGTAAAAGAAAATATAACTGTTCCAGCTGAAAATTATGATAAGTGATAAGATTTGATAAAATGAACAGTTACCGTTGCTCATGTTCAAAATAAAAGTCTTCACTTGTTTTCGGATCCTCCTTGAATCCAATTTGAAAATCTTGCGTTTTATCTTTGAATTTCAAATAGATCATCAACACATTTCTAGAAATTGCGATTTCCCACATGCAATCCGTTGGCATTTCACGCATTTTTACAACTTGCTCCCATTTTTCAGAAAGCATCGAAACAAGAAATCTAGAACAGAATGGATCAAATGACGGGGAGAAATGAGGAAGAGAACTTACAAGGAACACGAATCCAACTGATTGCAGACATCGAGTTGCGGAAGAACTCTGAGATTCTTGAAAAATCGGATCGATTCGATACGATTACTAGAATCCATGGGGAAAATTGGTATGAGCTGATTCAGAACAGGTACAGAATAAAACTGAACAGGTGCACGGAACGCAACGTCGTCTGGTGAGAGTAGATGACCTCGTATAAATGGATCGATGGTGCGCAGGTATCATCACGAACCCCAAAAAGGGACTCAATGTGCGTCC